>JAVJIF010000397.1:0-134707 GCA_038442645.1 Agave tequilana | reverse complement strand
GGGGGGGGGGGGGGGGGAGCAGAGTGACTATACTTGAGTGGTCGTGGATGGAAAGAGGGGCCCACATGTTAAGATATTATGTATATTTTGCATATCATAAATATATCTTCTTTAATAAAATTTAAACAAAAGGAATAGTACCTAACAAGTTCATCCCGAGATTTGTCATCTTCATGCAAACTCTTTAGAAATGATCAACATAATAAATCTTTCTACAAGTGATTGGGGCGGGCACCCTTTAGCCAGGCTGGGTGTTTTTTGCACTCCTCACTCGTAAGGACATACGAGGGTTTACATATGCTATTTGAAAACATAAATTTCTTTAGCTCTGAATATTGTTTATAAATTGTAATAAATAAACTTCATTTAATATATTACAATTTTATGAAATAATAAGTTAAAGGAATAAACTTCTATTGAATAGCTTACCTCTTACAAGGTACTACTGGCCGCAACAGTGCCTTATACTGGATTTAATCAGATTATAACCTCAATCCAATAAATACATGGCCTTCAATAATACAAAACAACTTCATAAAATATCTTTATTTTAAGAAACATTTGATTAATTTAATATTATCTTTGAAACCATAAAAAGTCCAACGCCATGTAGCTCACCTATGGTACATCCTACTGCTTTAAACTTCACTTTCATTGCCATTATAGACCTTTTTCAATAGGTGTCAGTTGTGCACTGACTTCTTATTGGGAAGGCTTTGTGAAAGATTTAATGAAATTGCACTACTGGCAGTCAACCAGACATCAACCTTCCAAGTTTTGGTACCATGTTCCTGCCTGGATAATCTATTGAGAAGAAGGTGGCTTGCATTGACCCCAGTATGCGAGCTTGGCCGGTGGGAAAATCCACCTTATCAACTATGCAGCTCTCCAAAGCAAAGTTTAAAGTTCTGATATCGGTATCATCGGATGGGTTATAGTATCGGTGTTGTCAATATCGGCAACCTCAGCAGTCAACATCAGCAATACCGACCGATTTTATAGGGTTGATATCATCTTGAGTATCTCGAAACCCAATAGAATACTGCCAATATGTATTGGAATCGACTGATATTTGAAACCTTGCTCCAAAGTATTCCTATAGAAGGAAAGAAAATAGAGAAGGGATGAAGATGATAAAGTTTCATATGGAATTGCATGGTAAAAGCCAAAGCATCGGACAAAAAGGCATTTCCATACCACATTATCAGGAGCCATGTCAATTGGAATCTATTTTGTACATCCAGGAGTTTATGATCTTTATGACTTAAAACATTTTATTTTGCTGCTCTATAACCTGGACCTCATCAAAATCTACTATCTTATTAAAAAATGTTAATGCACACGCCTTGGTAAGAAACCTTTAAAAAAAATAATTCTTTTAAAGGCATTTTAAATTTGTGGGTTAAGGTTAACAACATAAACTTCCAATTTATATCATGATATTGGGGAGTTTCTCTCAATCATCTCTGATTCTCCACTATACCTAGATCTTTCCCTCAATCCTAGCCATTGTGGCATATCTTCCCATCCTCCCATCCCCATCCCCCCCCCCCCCCCCCCCCCCCCCCCCCCCCCCCCCCCCCCCCCCCCCGGCGCCCATTGCATCCCCACCCCACCATGCCCTTTACCGCAGGTTGCAAGTGTCTGATGTCACCACCACTGCTTTCTAGACAGTAGATGATGAATATAAGCCCTATGACTTCACTAGGATATTCATAAGCTATTTATTAGTTTATACACTTTTTTAATCATGAGGAAGATTTCTATGGACGTTAAAGATTGAAGTCGATAATTGATGATGGCTTAAAGATCTATAACTTCAGATATAGGCCTAAAAAGGGCAAAGGGAAATGAAAAATGAATAGTCTATGATGTGCCTGGAAATGGGGAAGAATTGGGTGGGGAAAACATTTATGCACATTTTTTTATTGAAGAAAGTCAAATTTGTCAAGAAGCTTATGGACTTTGTTAAGCAGTTGAAGACAGTTGAAGAAAGTCAAATTTGTTAAGAAGCTTATGGACTTTGTTAAGTAGTTGAAGACAGTTGAAGAAAGTCAAATTTGTTAGTTGAACTTAAATATTTTAAGTGCCCTAATTCAATTCGGTACAGGAGGCTATGAGAAACACAATAGATTTTGATGTCCTAGAATCAGATTGCTTTGCTTCACTGATTTAGCTCACGCTAGTATTATCTGAAGGGTGTGAACATTTATTTTTCCATAGTCTTAGTGGACACCACATATTCATGCAGGATTTGCTTGTTCCATTGGCTGGGTCTTCCTAATGGTGTTGATTTATGAAAAGAAGAGAAATCATGGCTTTCTAGCTCATAGATGTGCCATTTTGGATAGATCATTGCTATAACTTAAAGTAGATTTCATCTTCACATACAGGCACTAGTCAAATGTACCAGAAAGCAAATATTTGACAATTGTTTGAGCACCCAGCCAAAGCATAGGATGAAAAGAAATGCTCCCATGAACACCTTTCTCGAAAATGGCAACACTATGTAAGAAAGGGACTAAAAAGGCATACTTACATGTGTTTTCAGATGCCTTACAAACAAAATAGACATCAGTTTCTAGAAGTTGTTTTTAGATCCATTAGTTATTAATTACCTCATCATGACCAAAATCTTGTTTCTTCTACAAACTCATAGAAGCGTGAAACAGTGAAAGTTACCAACAGTATTTTTCTTGTCTGTGTTTCTTGTTACATTTTCACTGGTACAGCTCCTATATTCACGTCCTGGCCTTCCTCAGGGAAAAGTATGGTGATATTTGTTGTTGTTTTACTTATGCTATGCTATCATTACTACAATAGAGAACATGCATTTGCACTCTCTTGATAGACAGTTGGGATATTCTAAGTAATGAATTCCTCTTTTTGTGAGTATATATGAGCTTTGCTCTTGGTTTTGTTGATTGCTCATGTTATCATGTTGCTACAAGACACAAGTCCATGCTTATATATAAATAAAAGCAGAGTACATCCTTGGCTACTTCTCATTTATTTTATTATAGGTATTAAAGCAGCTGTTCCTGAATTAGGAATTTACTTCCACAGTAGGCTTTAAATTATGCATTTTTTTTATCCATTTTCATTCGGTTACATGGGTTGATCTGTTATTGTTTTGATGCCCAAACTGTGCAGGTAAATGCTGCAGCAGAGGTGATCTATGACCTTGTAGATCCAGCTGCAAATTTGATATTTGGAGCAGTCATTGACCAGTCATTCAGTGTTCAAGTAAGTTGATGAACTTTTTTTTTTGGGGGTAATAGCATAAGCTCAAATTTATTACTAAACTTCTCAAAAATATACATCATGCAGTGTACATTTTTCTGCTCTCAAAAGTATGATATAAGTCTTGTTTACATAACTCAAGAACTCTATTAGGAAAATCCAACGTCCAAATCTCTTCTTGAAGCGTATTCCTTGTGCCTTCATTTGCAATCCAATCAGCTGTTTGATTTCCTTCTCTAAGTGTGTGTTTAATTTTGAAATCAGCAATTTCCTTTAGCAAACAGATGATCATGTTCTGAAATGGATATGTACGCCAATTTAGTTTTTCTGCTCCAAGGATTCTGTCAAGAGTGATTGTTGAGTCACCTTCAACAATTAGTGGACCACCATAGACTGATCTAAGAGTCTTTAGAGCCCACCCATAGAGGGAAAAGCTTGAGTTGATTATGTGTTGCAACACCAACCTAATTTTATTTATCCCGCCAAGAAAGGTCTTCCAGAACAACCTGTGACAACAAAGCCAACACCATTGCCCTTTCTATTCAAAGCACCATCTAAATTTAGTTTTAACCAATGAGGCTAAGGTGGTGACCAGGAATGATTTTCCTGTTGCGGTGAATTTGGTGAAGATTTAAGTCTAAAGAGGAGCAAACATGAATAATAAACCTGTTTGAATTCTTGACTATCATCCCAATTTGCTCCTTAATTAAAGACACATTTTCCCCAAACAATTTGCTAAGATTCTTAAGCATATCATAAATGCTCTTATTTCTATTCTTCCAGATTGACCAGATATAGTAATAAAAGTGTTGAGGATTATTCGAGATTCCTTTCTGGAGTGCAATGACAGATTGAGAGAAATCCACCAAGGACCGCCATTGAATGGTAATGTAGAGAAACGCTGAAGCCAATCCCCGGATATGGTGTTGCTGAACATCTGAAAAACAGGTGATCAGCTGTTTCCTCTTCACCAAAAGCACAAAGAGAACAGGATGAATTAGATACAATTCCTCTTTTCTCTACTTCATAATTAACAGGCAGCCTCTGGCCCTCTTTTGCAAAAATTTCCACATAAAGAAAATAATCCTGCGATGATTCCATCCCACCTTCTTAATTTTTTGAAAATGAATTGCACTGTGATAGCTCATTGCAATCTCATGCTTGTCAAATAACATTCCAACACTTTTAACACTATAGTTTCTGTCACTGGTTAAAGACCAAACTGTGAATCATTGATACCAAGAGATAGTTGTAATTCCATAACCAAAGCTTGAAGTATGCAGGAAGACATAAGAGTTCATTATAATCCCAACTTCTGGTATTTTGATTTATAAGTTCTGATACCAACCTTTCATCAATTTCACGAACATTAGTTTCCAATGGATAGAAAACTATTGGTTTATCAAGTAGCCATCTATCAAACCAGAAGGAAGTGGGCTTTCAATTGCCTATATTCTTCGAGATATGAGGTTCTATCTCAGTCCATCGATCAAAAATTGCCCCATAAATCGATAACAGAGCAAAACTTCATGGGCATGAGCTTGCTAGCTATGTAGCACGGACACAGACACGAGTGTCGAATACGGCACTGTCACGCCCCGCAACCATAATACATATAAAAAGGTACGTGACGAGAGCTGACGACGTATTTTCCAACAAATACGTTAAGCCTCAGTACATTAAATCAATTTACAAAATCTTCAGTTATTCCAACATAAAGAAATCAAGTCCACTTATTGCAACATAATAGAACAATAGAAAATATAATCATAAAAGTTTCTCACATAATAGAAAGTTAACTGCCTACTGGAGATCTGTGATATGCTCGAAGTACTCCTGATTCTGTGGAGTCTCTAGATCAGAACCTGAGCAAACAAACTCAGGGTCGTTATTAGCGACCTAAGTGAGTGATAAAATGAGGGATATAAAGAAACATGCAAAAATAACAACATGCATAGCTAGGTATAGTTTATCATACTAATAATTAGCATATTAGAACCATGTTAAAGCACATTAATATACACCACATAACCATTTATAAATTATAATCTGTCCAGTATAGAGTCTTGTTATCAAAATGTCGGTGTATGTCTATTCTTAATGTTATGTTGTTTGAAACTGATAATTGGAGACGGTAATTTGCGTTTTAGGTGAGTTTCGTGCATACCCGGAACCACGATCCAATCACCTGGCGCTGAACCAGGTCCTACTGCTAGGTAGTCAATAACAATAACAATATGTCAATAACAATAACAATATGAATAATACGAGATGTCAGCCATCCCCCGGAACCCTACAGTAGAACCGTCTTTCGGCTGCGCAATCTATATCCTAAGTCCACCCAAAATACCAACACCATCTCCTTTATCATTTTCCCATCCCCAGGTGTAAGATATCTAATGATTATGTCACCTAAGTTATTGGGTATGAACAATAACAATAACAATGGTTGTGTGACAATAAAACAATATCTTACTCAGTGACAATAGTAACATGATCTCTTATTTCAATGTTCTTATGGTCAATACAATATGGCAATTTCCACTATAAAGTCGATATATAATATAAAAATCCAGTATCACATTCCTTTTCTGCAATTTCATAAATTTTAATTTCTTTTAAATATTTTCCAATAAATGACAATTTCACAATTTTAATAATTTCTACTTCTATTAAATAATTCAATGAATTCTAGAATTTAGTGATTTTAGAAAAATTAATAATCCTTTATACAACACCAATATTTATAATCTTATAAATTTCTAATAAATTTTTGAACTCAACAATCAATTTACTAAATTAACCATTCAATAATAGCAACAAATAGACATCCCAAAATAAACAAAACGATATATATAAAGTTCACTCACCTGGGCTTATCACTCGTCCAAATATCAATTTGAAGAAATCTACATTAAATACATTCAAATTTTACATAAGATATCAAATTTTACATATATCAAAATTTACGTAAGATATCCTATTTGATGTTTTCAATGTTTTAAATTAAATACGGATGGTCCAGATCTTAAAATAAGGTTGTATGCTGATGCATTGAGTTTATAGGATTATTTAGATTTTATTTTCTGATTTTTGTTGGGTTTAAAAGGTTAAAAACATGAAATTTTCTAAACGGGTCTGAATGTTGAAATAGCGGGTTCAACTTAGAAAGCAGTGGTTCAGTCCAATATGAGCTGCAAATAATCTCAAATTTTTCAGTAGGTTTTAGGGGTCATCTAAATATTTATTCCTATTTTTATTTTGTTTTTTTCAAATTTTTATGTAGTCAATTTAATTGTTTTTCTACAAGTTAGCGGGTCTATTTTGTATTCGGGTCGGGTTCAGACAGATAATAATCCAAAATCAATGGGCTGAACTGGACTGGTTATGGGCCTGATTGAAATTGGGCTTCGAGATTTATATATATATATATATATATATATATATATATATATATATATAATGTTTTTTCTGTTTTTTTTCTGGACTATGTGATTGTGGGCTCACTGGCCCCACATAATCCAGTCGCCGAGAGCAGGCCTTAATTAATTTTTTTTTCCTCTGGCCTGGCCCAGTGGCCTGCTATTGGGCCTTGGCCTTACCTGGGTGCTGTCTGCACCCAGGTTGGGCGCAGCCCAGGTTGCACAGACCCGGGTGCGGGTCTGTGCAGCTGCTTTCGGCAGACTGCTCTACAGTCTTTTTTTTGAGAATATTATCTTCTCCTTTTTTTATATATAAACTTCAAAAATTCTTCTAAAAATTCTCCACTAAATAATGTATTGGTACATTACCCTATATATTTAATTTAGATTGTTAGGGTGAGTTCCAAATTTTATAGAAGGGAAAATTTTAAATATGTAAACTTTTAATCCAAACAATTTCTTTTATTTTTAATATTCCAGAATTTTTGTTTTAAAAATTTTCTATTAGTGTAATGATATATTACTTTTATATATTTTATTTAGATAAAGGTGAGGTTCTTGATGAAGAAAAAGATTCATGGAAGGAGAAATCTAAGCATGGTATTTCAATTTAAATAGAATTTTAATTCGTACAATTATCTTATTTGGATCTGTGGGTGAGATTTTAAATTCATGAAAAGAGAAAATTAAACGGGATTTTTCAATATATTTTTAATTTATACAATTTGTTTTATTTAGATTTTTAGGTAAGATTCTTGATGGAAAATTTATGGAAAGAGGAATCTAATCATAATACTTCAATAATTTTTAATTCAAAAAATTTTTGATTTACTTGGATTGATTCTCTTAGCCTGCTCCTCAATCTCCACGCCTCGGACACGTTCTTCCGTCACGATCGATTCCAAGGAGAGAGGTGAAGGGAGGATGAAGAATTTTGGATTTGAGTTTCTTTCTGTCTGTCGTTCTTTTTTTTCTTTAAGAAGCAGGAGGAGAGGGATGATAAGATCTTTAGGTTAGGATGTTTTTAACACGTAGGTTTCAATAGAAGAAATCAGGCTGTTAAGATAAAGATATTAAGAATCTCATGAGATCTTTTAGTTGGAATTTGAAATTTAAATTTGACTTTTGGTTTTTTTAATTAAATTAGATCACCTAATAATCACACGCCAATGTGGCATTATGATTTAGATATTAGGATTTGATAAAAAGGAACATGAGTTCGAAACTTGACAAAACAAGTTAAGCACACAAATACATTTTATTATTATTACTATATTTTTTATAAAATTTCTTTATTTATTTTATTTTATTTTGGGTATTGCATAACAAGAGTATTACAATCTACCCACCTAATAAGAAAATTTCGTTCTCGAAATTTAAAATTCTAGATGAAGAAAGGAGTTGCCTAATCATCATGAAATCGGTGAGGATAGCGATCACGAATGATGTTCTCTCGCTCCCACGTCGCTTCTCCCGAAGATCGCCTGCCCCAAGACACCAAAACAAGTGGAATGATCTGCTTCTTCAGTTCCTTGGTTGTCCAGTCCAGGATAGCCATAGGTCTTTCAGTATAGGATAAATCCGGCCGAAGCTCCAGCTCAGTATGATTCAAAACATGATTATCATCTTGGGCATACCTCCTCAACTGAGAAACATGGAAGATATCATGCACACCATCCAAGGATGGGGGTAACGCCAGTCTATAGACCACTTCCCCCAATCGCTCTAGAACCTCAAAAGGAAGCTGGGACTCAGCTTTCCCCGACTACCAAATCTGATTACCGCTCTCGTTGGAGATATCTTCAAGAATACCTTATCTCCAGCCTCGAACTCCAGCGGCCTTTTGTTCAAATTTGCCCATTGTTTCTGTCTATCCTGAGCTGCCTTGAGACGCTGCTTTCTCTACTTTCTGAACTATAATCTCTAGTCCCAACAGTCGCCTATCACCAATGTCGTCCCAACATAAAAGAGATCTACACTTTCTCCCATACAATGCTTCAAAAGGTGCCATTTTAATACTAGCTTGGTAGTTATAAGCAAACTCCGCCAAATGCAAATGATCCTCCCAAGACCCTTTGAAATTCAGCATGCATGCCCTCAATATGTCTTCGAGGATCTGAATCGTCCTTTCTGATTGTCCATCAGTCTGCAGAGGATATGTAGTGATAAACTTCAAGCGTGTTCTCAAGCTTTCTTGGAGACTTCTCCAAAAGTCGGACAGGTGTCTCTGTCAGACATAATGCTTACTGACAGACTATGGAGTCTTACCACTTCTTGCATGTACTTCTCTGCTAACAAATCCGTAGACTGTCCCAGTCTGAAAGGAATGAAATGTGCTGACTTTGTGAGGCGATCCACTATAACCCATATTGTATTTTACCCTTCTGGCTGCGAGGTAAGGCAGTGACAAAGTCCACAATGATGTGCTCCCATTTCCATTCCGGAATTGGCACAGGTTGAAGAAGTCCAACCGTCCTCTGATATTCCGCCTTCACTTGCTGGCATACCAGGCATTTTGCCACATATCGAGAAATCTCCCTTTTCATTCCACGCCACCAAAATCGTTGCTTTAGGTCTTGATACAATTTCGTCCCCCGGATGAATGGAATAAGTCGAACTATGGGCTTTTGCTAATACTTCTTGCCGAACCTCTCCCTTCGACACACAAATTCTGTTACCGAAACGGAGCGTTCCATCTGCATGGATCTGCATGTCTGATCTCAACCCAGCCTCCACTTGTTCTCTGAATTCCTGCCCCACTCTGAGCTTCCCTGATCTTCTCCAATAGGGTTGGTTGAATCTGTATAGCCATCAACTGGCCGGGAGATATTGCCCTTCGTATCACCATCAGGTCCATCCGCCTCATCTCCTCGAACAACTCTTTCTATTGAGTGATCTGCATTGCCATAGATGCTTCTGGCTTTCTGCTCAAGGCTTCAGGTATTACATTGATCTTTCCAGGGTGATATTGTAGATCAATATCGTAATCAGCCATCAACTCTAGCCATCTCCTCTGCCTCATGTTCAACTCCTTCTGAGTGAAGATATACTTCAAGCTCTTGTGATCAGTGTAGATCAGCACTTGGTCACCCAACATATAATGTCTCCAGATCTTTAAGGTGAAAATAACTGCCGCCAACTCCAGATCAAGCGCAGGGTAATTCTTCTCATAAGGCTTAAGTTGTCTGACGCATATGCTATTACATGTCCATGCTGCATCAGCACACACCCAATTCTCTCCCTGACGCATCGCTGTAAATGATCATACCGCCAGTCCCATCTGGCATCTTCAAGATTGGAGCCGTCAACAGCCTCTTCTTCAAATCTTCAAAAGCACTGGTACACTCTGCTATTCATACGTACATTTCTATTTTCTGGGTAAGCTTGGTGAGAGGTCCTGCAATCCTTAAGAAGTCTTGCATGAACCTCCGGTGGTAGTATCCAGCTAACCCCAGAAAACTCCTAATTTCAGTTACCGATTTTGGCGTAAGCCAATCATTCACTGCCTGAACTTTGCTGGGATCCACTGAGATGCCTTCTCCTGAAACAATGTCCCAAAAATACCACACTCTCAAGGTAGAACTCACACTTGCTTAGTTTGGCAAAGAGCTCCTGCCGAAGGGTCTGCAATACGATTCTCAAGTGTTCAACATGTTCCTCTTCATCCTTAGAATAAATTAGAATATCATCAATGAATATTACTACAAATTTATCTAAGAATGGAGAGAACACCCTGTTCATCAGGTACATGAAAATTGTTGGGGCATTGGTCACTCCAAATGGTATGACTAGGAACTCGTAATGACCATAACGAGTCCTAAAGGCCATTTTCGGAATGTCCTCCTTCACCTTTAGTTGATGGTATCCGGACGGAAGATCTAACTTCGAGAATACTTTAGCTCCAGTCAGTTGATCGAACAAGTCATCTATCCTAAGTAAGGGATATCTATTCTTGATAGTGACCTTGTTCAATTCTCGGTAATCAATCCACATCTTCCTGCTACCATCCTTCTTCACCAATAACACCAGAGTTTCCTAAGGTAAAACACTGGGCCTGATGAAGCCTTTGTCCAACTATTCCTGCAATTGCTTCTTCAATTTTGCTAGCTCCACAGGTGTCATCCGATACGGTGCTTTAGAAATTGGGGCAATACCCGGGATGACTTCTATTGTAAACTCTAAGTTTCGATCTGGTGGAAGTCCTGGTAGGTCCTTTGGAAATACGTCTAAAAATTCCTCCATTACCGGTATCGGCTTCTCTTGAGTTTCTACAGTAGCATAGACCCCTTGCTGTTTCTGTCTGGACGCCTTTGATTTACCAACGAACTGGAACTCTGACTGATGCAGAATTCTGAATATCACGCTCTTATTCTGGCAATCGATCACCGCATGGTACTTACTAAGTCATATGATGCTTAGGATCACATCATATCCACCGGTGTCTATCATAAATATATTTGCCATCAACTGTCTTCCATAAATCTCCACAGAACAAGATTTACATACCCTACTAGTAGTTATAATCCCATTCCCAGTACTAATCTCCCACAGAGTGTCCATATCATTACGGGGTATAGAATGCATCATAACGAATCTAGTAGATATGTAGCAATGGGAAGCACCAGAATCAAGTAATGATATAATTGGAATTGAATGAACCATAATGGTACCTGCTACGACTTTCTCTGACGCCTCGGCTTGCTCTGCAGTCAGGTTGAAAGCCTGGCCTCTTCCACGACCAGTTCCTGCCCTCCTCTAGGCCTACTCGAACACCTGCCGCTGTGAAGAAAGTGGAGCTCCTCTACCTGTGGGTACTGGATTCCTCCTAACTGCTTCTGATGTTGGAGGACAAGCATGATACTTCTCTACTTATTGAATGGATAGACTGCCACCAGGTGATCTTCAGACCGACAACTCAAGCATTGTTGGTTCGCCCATCTACATTCCTTTCGTCCATGCCCTGGTTTCTGACAGAATCCACAAATCATCATCGGTGGGGAAGAAGTGAATGGACGCTTGCTCGGTAAGGCATTATTAGGTCTGGTTGTGGGTCCCCTGGAACCTTGGTCGAAAGGCCGCTTCAATGGTCTTGTCTGTAATATGCTCCTGTTCTCTTTTTCCATCACCTGCTCCAACCCACGAGGAGTACCGAGAACCTAAAAGTAAGTCCTCAATTGCCACGTGACCAAAAATTTCTGAATATTCAGTCTCAGTCCCCGCTGGAATCGATTAGCCCAGTCTTCTTCTGCTACCTTGTATGGAGCGAAACGACTCAGCCTCAAGGACTCTGCAGCGTACTCATCCGCTATCCGACTCCCTTGTCGTAAGTTAATGAATTGCTGCTCCATCTCCCTCCCAACAGTTTTGAGAAAGTACCGCTCAATGCGCTCATAGAAGCTCTCAGAGAACTTCTCCCATGTGATAGGCTTCTCCAATCGTTCCTCCTTAGCGAGCCACCATGTTCGAGCTACATCAGTCATTTGGACCTTGATTATCTCCACTTGATCTTCTGCGGGAACACGAGCTGCATTCAGGAGATTGGTCGTATCAACCAACCATTGCTCTGCTTCCAACGACTTTTCTGTACCGGCAAAAGTAGCTAGCTGCAACCTCCTGAAGTCTGAAATGTTCTCGGGTTTTGATCCCTGAGGTGTCACTGACCTCTCCATGGTCGCCGTGGCTCTCTGTTGTGCTACCATCAACCCATCTCGAAGAAGTGCCATTTGCTGCTGCTGCGATTCTATCATGCCTCGGAGTACAACCATAAAATCATTGGCATCTTCGCGAGCAGCGATGCGGGCAGAGGGAGGTCGTTGAGCCATTACTCTAAAAATAAAAATAAACATAATGATTTAAAAAATGTGGTAGACATACTTGTACTTGCAGCTGGATTATTAAGTCTTGTACTGTCGGTAAGAGCCTGACTATTTACATAATTATACACTTGAATAACCTGACTCTGATACCAAGGAAACCTTGTCACGCCCACAACCATAATACATATAAAAAGGTACGTGACGAGAGCCGACGACGTATTTTCCAACAAATACGTTAAGCCTCAGTACATTAAATCAATTAACAAAGTCTTCAGTTATTCCAGCATATAGAAATCAAGTACATAATATCACCAAAGATTTCACTTATTACAACATAATAGAACAATAGAAAATATAACCATAAAAGTTTCTCACATAATAAGAAAGTTAACTGCCTACTGGAGACCTGCGATATGCTCGAAGTACTTCTGGTCCTGTGGAGTCTCTAGATCAGAACATGAGCAAACAAACTCAGGGTCGTCAATAGCGACCTAAGTGAGTGATAAAATGAGAGATATAAAGAAACATGCAAAAATAACAACATGCATAGCTAGGTATAGTTTATCATATTAATAATTAGCATATTAGAACCATGTTAAAGCACAGTAATATACACCACATAACCATTTATAAATTATAATCTGTCCAGTATAGAGTTGTTGTCAAAATGTTTGTGTATGTCTATTCTTAAAGTCTTATTGTTTGAAACTGATAATTTATGTTTTAGGTGGGTTCCGTGTATACCCGAAACCACGGCCCAATTACCTGACGCTGAACCAGGTCCTACCGCTAGGTAGTCAATAACAATAACAATATGTCAATAACAATAACAGTATGAATAATACGGGATGTCTGTCATCTCCCGGAACCCTGCAGTGGAATCGTCTTTCGGCTGCGTAACCATATCCTAAGTCTACCCAAAATACCAACACCGTCTCCTTTATCAATTTTTCCATTTTCTAGTGTAAGTTATCTAATGATTATGTCACCTAAGTTACTGGGTATGAACAATAACAATAACAATGGCTATGTAACAATAAAACAATATCTTACCCAGTGACAACAGTAACATGATTCCTTTTGTCAATGTTCTTATGATCCAATGCAATATGGCAATTTTCACTGTAAAGTCAATATATAATATAAAAATCTAGTATCACATTCTTTTTTGCAATTTCATAAGTTTTAATTTCTTTTAAATATTTTTCAATAAATGACAATTTCACAATTTTAATAATTTCTACTTTTATTAAATAATTCAATGAATTCTAATCAAGAGAAATTTAGTGATTTCAGACAAATTAATAATCCTTTTATGCAACACCAATATTTATAATCTTACAAATTTCTAAATAAATTTCTAAACTAAAAATTCAACAATCAATTTACTAAATTAACCATTCAATAATAGTAACAAATAGACATTCCAAAATAAATAAAATGATATATAAAGTGAGTAAAAGAACACTCATCTGGGCTTATCACGTGTCCAAATTTCAATTTGAAAAAATATGCATTAAATACATTCAAATTTTACGTAAGATATCGAATTTTACATATATTGAATTTTACATAAAATATCCTATTTGATGTTTAGTGTTTTAAATTAAATACGGATAGTCCATATCTTAAAACAAGGTTGTATGATGATGCATTGAGTTTATAGGATTATTTAGATTTTATTTCATGATTTTTTTTTGAGTTTAAATGGTTAAAAACATGAAATTTCCTAAACAGGTCTGAATGTTGAAATAGCGGGTTTCAACTTAGAAGGCAGTGGTTCTGTCCAATATGAGCTGCAAATTATCTCAAAATTTTTCAGTAGGTTTTAGGGGTCATCTAAATATTTATTCCTGTATTTATTTATTTTTTCAAATTTTTATCTAGTCAATTTAATTGCAAGTTAGCGGGTATGTTTTGTATTCGGGTCGGGTTCAGACAGATAATAATCCAAAATCAGTGGGCTGGGCTGGATTGGTTATGGGCCTGACTGAAATTGGACTTCAGGATATATATATATATATTATTTTTTTCCTGGGCTCTGTGGGCTCACTGGGCCCACAGAATGCAGTCAGGTCTGCTCTCGGCCAGGTCGAGAGCAGGCCTGAATTATTTTTTTTCCTCTGGCCTGGCCCAGTAGCCTGCCACTAGGCCTTGGCTTTACCCGGGTGCTGTCTGCACCCGGGTTGGGCGCAGCCCAGGCTACACAGACCCGGGTGTCCGAGTCTGTGCAGCTGCTCTCAGCTGAGAGCAGACTGCTCTGCAGTCTTTTTTTTTGAGAATATTATCTTCTCCTTTTTTTATATATATAAACTTCAAAAATTCTTCTAAAAATTCTCCATTAAATAATGTATTAGTACATTACCCTATATATTTAATTTAGATCGTTAGGGTGAGTTTCAAATTTTATGGAAAGGAAATTTGTAAATATGTAAACTTTTAATCCAAACAATTTCTTTTATTTTTAATATTCCAGAATTTTTGTTTTAAACATTTTCTATTAGTGTAATGCTATATTACTTTTATATATTTTATTTAGATAAAGGTCAGGTTCTTGATGAAGAAAAAGATTCATGGAAGGAGAAATCTACGCATGATAATAGAATTTTAATTCGTACAATTATTTTATTTGGATATGTGGGTGAGATTTTAAATTCATGAAAAGAGAAAATTAAACAGAATTTTTCAATAAATTTTTAATTTATACAATTTGTTTTATTCAGATTTTTAGGTAAGATTCTTGATGGAAAATTTATGGAAAGAGGAATCTAATCATAATACTTCAATAATTTTTAATTCAAAAATTTTTTGATTTACTTACTTGGATTGATTCCCTTAGCCTGCTCCTCAATCTCCACGCCTCGGACACGTTCCTCCGTCATGATCGATTATGAAGAATTTTGGATCTGAGTTTCTTTCTGTCTGTCGTTCTTTTTTCCTCTAAGAAGTAGGAGGAGAGGGATAATAAGATCTTTAGGTTTGGATTTTTTTAACACGTAGGTTTCAACAGAAGAAATCAGGTTGATAAGATAAAGATTAATAAGAATCTCATGAGATCTTTCAGTTGCAATTTAAAATTTAAATTTGACTTTACGTTTGTTTAAATAAATTAGATCACCTACATAATTACACGCCAATGTGACATTATGGTTTAGATATTAGGATTTGATAAAAAGGAACATGAGTTCGAAACTTGGCATAAACGAGTTAAGCACACAAATACATTTTATTATTATTACTATATTTTAAAAAATTTTATTTATTTTATTTTATTTTGGGTATTGCATAACAAGTGTATTACAAACACGGACACGAGACACAGCAAAATCCAACGGGGACACGACAAACAATATTTTTTATTATTATTTATAGAAAATTTTCGCCCTTTTTCCTAATTTTCTGATTTTCTATCATACTTTCAAGGAGATGTATTGTCTTCAATTTTTTCAACGATATTTTCTGAAGTAGACATTTCTACACAATTCTGCCTATGTGTGTAACATAATAAATAATCAACTTATCAAAAAATAATCAAACATGAATAATTAGTTTTATTAAAGGTAAGATGAAAACAATATAAAATCTAAATAATTTACATATATAGCTTTTATTAAAGGTAAGAGTAGCTAAAAATGTACTTGGTGAGTCACGGGGTGGTGCTCCACCATGTAAGGATACATCATGGTGGAATGAAGATGTAAAAGTTACCATTAAGATCAAACGAAATTCTTACGGAGAGTTGAAAAAAATTGTGATGGAGTGAGTTTTGAGAGGTATAAGCTAGCCAAGAAGGAAGCTAAGAAAGTTGTTCAGAATGCAAGAGCTAAAGTGTACAAAGAAGTGTATGAGAAGTTGGACACCAAAGAGGTTGAAAATGATATATATAGAATTGCTCGAATAAGAGAGAGAAAGACTAGAGACTTATATACTGTGAGGTGTGTCAAGGACGAGGATCAGAAGGTTTTAGTTCGAGATGAAATCAAAGAAAGATGGAGAGAGTATTTTGACAAATTGTTCAGTGATAGTTCTACTCAAGATTTGAATGACCTTACCATACAGTGCCAAGATATGAACCGTAATTATATGCGCAGAATTAGCGAATTTGAAGTTAAAGAGGTCTTGAAGAGGATGAAGTCAAGAAAAGTTGTTGGCCCGGATGGAATTCATATTGAGGTATGGAGATGCTTAGGAGATGTGGGCGTGAGATGGCTGACAAACCTCTTTAAAAGATCTAGCTTACTAAAATGATGCTAAATGAGTGGAGGAAGAGTATCCTAGTACCTCTCTATAAGAACAAGGGTCATATCTAGAGTTGTTCAAATTATCGTGGAATAAAACTCATGTGTCACACCATGAAGCTTTGGGAAAGGGTAATTGAACACATGTTAAGACAGAATGTTAAAATATCAGAGAACCAGTTTGGGTTCATGTCGGGGCGATCGACGACAGAGGCTATTCATTTGCTTCGTCAACTTATAGAGCGATTTCGAGAAAGGAAGAGAAATTTGCATATGATCTTTATTGATTTAGAAAAAGATTATGTTAAGATGCCAAGAGAGGTATTATGGTGGAATTGATGAAAAATGGAGTCCCCATCAAATATATTGACATAATCAGGGACAGGTACGATGGAGTAGTGACAAATGTCAGAACTTGTGGAGGCATAACAAGTGATTTTTTATCACAATTGGATTGCACAAGGATCTGCGTTGAGTCCATTCTTATTTGTCATAGTGATGGATGAGCTTACTAGAGCTATTCAGGATGAGATACTGTGGTGTATGCTATTTGTTGATGATATTATCCTAGTCGATGAAACGAAAGCCGGGGTAATTGCAAAATTGGAGTTATGGAGGCAAACTCTAGAATCTCGAGGTTTTAGATTAAGTAGGACCAAAACAGAGTATATGATGTGTAAATTCAGTAAACAGAAAATTCGAGATTATAGTATTGTGACACTAGATGGTTAAGAAATACCGATGGGCAATCATTTTAAGTACTTGAGTTTTATTATTCAAAAGGATGGGGTGATCAATAGTGATGTCAACCATAGGATTCAAGCCAGCTGGTTGAAATGGAGGAGCGCTATAGGAGTTTTATGTGATTGTAATATTCTGTTATGGCTGGAGGAAAAGCTTTATCGGACTGATATTAGGCCAGTTTTGTTATATGTCACAGAATGTTGGGCTATAAAGAGATATCATGCCCAGAAGATGAGTGTAGGAGAGATGCACATGCTTTGTTGGATGTGTGATAACACGAGGAGAGATAAGGTGATAAATGAGGATATTTGTACTAAGATAGGCGTAGCCTCTATAGAAGAGAAGATGGGAGAAAACCGCTTACGATAGTTTGGTCATGTGCGACGTAGACATGCAGATGCGCTAGTCCGGCGAGTAAAGCGTATCAAATTAGGGCAAGTTAAAAGAGCGCAGGGGAGACCGAAGAAAACATGGATGGAGGTAATACGACAAGATATGGAGGCTAAAGGTTTTAGTGAAGGTATATTTCTCGATAGGAATGAGTGGAGAAAGCTGATTCATGTGCCCGATCCGGTGTAATTCTATTTTGGTTCATGTAGCCTACCCCAAATACTTGGGAGAAATGTAGTCTACCCCAAATACTTGGGACAAATGGCTTAGTTGTTGTATTTATAGCTTTTATAAGTAACAATCAAAACAAAAAATAATCTAACTAATACCTCACCTAGTTCGTAAAGTGTATAAATTTTAGTACCATATTTGCTTATGTCAGAATGATATTTTTTCATGTTTACTTAAGCGACATGTGACTTTTATATAGCTAATATATCATCTTTAAATTTTATTTAATGCCGACACGACTTTGGACACGGTGACGACACGTGATTTTATGGTTGTTTAAAATCCGACACGGCATCAGAGTGTCCGATATGCGTCGGGCAAGTGTCTTGCAAGTGTCGGTGTCTGACACGGACACGACGCTCACTTCAAAGTGTCCGTGCTTCATAGCTTGCCAGTTGATCGACGTCATGATCATTGCCAAGATCCTTGTTTTGCTTTTAGAGATTGAACTGTTTCACTTTCGAAAGTTAATCAGGTACTGAGGTAAGAATTTTAAGACCATCGGCAATAGAAAGTGATCCTATTTATCTTTTGTGTTAATACATAATCTCACATCTAGTAAGTTCTCTGTTGCATGTTTGATCTTTTCCCCTTTTTATATTTTCTTTTTGAGCGGTGGCCATCTTTTCCATTCTGTCTCTTGCATTAAATGTAGATTGACCCATTTCAATCATGAAATCCTCTCCAACTAAAGATCCAACATGATGGATATTGGCTTGTGAGATCTTACTTCAAGAAGAATTGTGATATACTTCCAATTAATTCTAATTGCTCAGTTTCTTTTATAAATCAATCTTCTTCTCTCTCATCCCAAGGGTATCACTATGTAAATTCGATCTGGGGAGCACATATGTATCATAAGAAGACAAAATTATTAATATGAATAGTTATTTGCAGAGGCATGGGAAGGTAAATTTGCGAAATTGAGGGACCTTGATAAATAGTAAAAGTAGATATTTTTGCAAACTCGAAGGGTTAACTCCACAGTGGATGCTAAATTGAAGATGTCTGGAAGAAGATTTTATCATTATTACACTCCTGTCATCCTAAGTTTAAAGATTTTAATTTCTCTCTATATAATTACACCCCTTATTCTACTAAGTGTATTTTAGTCATTGAACCAAAAGCTTATAAAGAAGCTCTCTTGCAGAAGCACAATACTGGGTCTAAATATCAGTCTCTTCCTTCCTATAAAACACCTTCAAGGCCTTTATCTTCATCCTCTTCCTCTTAAAAATAAAAAACTGAGCACTCCTCATTTTTCCTTTTTCTTCTCATCCTTCATCTTCTTCAAACAATTCTGCTAAAAATCTTAGTTCTATCAAAATGGAGGACAATGATCCATTTCCATCTCCTTTTCAACTCATTCTTTCAGCTTTGGTAGGTCTACTATATTGTCAAGAAAGGACGGGAACTGAACCAGTTATCAGAGCTGATCCAGTTATATCTACAATGATGGAAGATTATTGGACTGATCGTGCCTTATTTGCTGAATTCAGAGGTGATCTCCATGATAATGATGAGTTTGTAAGCTTTCTTCCTCATCTATGGAATATTGATGTTGTTGTTAGAAGATTATGGGAGAATTTCTATGTTTTGGAGTTTAGAAATGATAATGATCACATTAGAATCATGTTTGTTGCTCCTAGATTCTTCAACAACTCACTTCTCTTCATGGAACAGTATAGGATAGGGATTTCACCTAGATTCTACAATATAACACTGTTTCTGTTATTTGTGGAACCTACCACTTGAAGGGTGGGATATTTCTGTGATTGATTCACTCATTAAAAAATAGGAGTCGAGATTAAGTACCATGAGAGAACTGGAAGGTTTTTAGATACAACTTGTGTTGCTGCTCTGGTTGAAGTAAGCTACTCTGGTTGAAGGATAAAAAGGAAAGTAGCTGATATTAAGGGGAAGCCTCATTTTATTAAATTTACCTATGGGAATAACCCATTTGTTTGTGTATTAATTGTGGAATGTTGGGACATAGGCATCAGGACTGTTTTCTCCCTGAATCACCTCTTCCTGGTGCGGATAAAGTACACTCCTGATGACCTTCAATCCTTTTAAGGGACCAAAGTTGGGGATAGTTGAGGATGGGAATGGGAATAAAGATGGAGATGATGATGATGATGATGAACAAGAAGGTGGAGCTATGTTGGATGAGAACAATGGCAATGGTGAAAGAAGCTGGAATAGGAGACGATATAATGGCAGAACAGGGTTAGGCTCCTATTGAGCAATGTGATCATCCTAATGTTGGTCCTCCTAACAATCTTTCAAATGGACATTTGCAGGAGCAGCAGCACCTTGATAGCTTTTGGCCAAATGGAGCATTTATCCAATCAACACTTTGTTGAAGAAAATTCTTCTCACTTCAAGACTATTGCAGAGATGGAACAAGGAGTAAGAAATGATTTATTCAACAGAGTTGAGGAAGCTATTCTCAATGGGAACAGGTTTGCACCTTTAAATGTATTTGCCGAATGTGAACAGAATTTCATGACTACAGAGGAGGCAATTCAAATGATTGTTGATCGTGGTTCAAGTGAATGCCCAAAAAACGGAAGCCTTTTTGTTCCATTCCTTAGGCATCCTTCCAGAATTGAAAAAAATATTGACTAGCAGAGATGATATCATTCTGAATTGAGTTCCAATTTTTCTGATAAAACTCAATAGAAAAGCCATCAAGACTGGTGCTTTGTTAATGTGGGACTGCGGGAATTTTAGGGTTTGTGGTGGGATTTTGTGAAATTGGGGAAGAACAATGGGATTGGAGATAGGATATGATCACGGATCGCAATTCGGATCTTGGCTTCACCGCCTATGATTCAATTCATGGGGACCCGAATCAATATCAAAGCAAATAGCTTATCAAAATTTTATCTTAAAGTCTGCAACATGGCTATATGTAGCCTACAATACGTGCACTATACGTGCAATTATTGATAACATCAAATCCCAATCAAATCTACCCAAATAAACTCAATTAATCCTAAATCTTGACTAAAGCTACTAAAATTTGAAATCCTGAACCGTTCGCTTTCCCCATCATTCTCCCCAGCCTGAAAGCATTCATCTCCGGTGATTGCAGTGGTAATCTGCAAGGCAAGCACAGCCGTGTTGAACCACATCTCAAATCCTCAATCGGGTCAAAGTGGTGGTCGGGGAATCATCACTGATGCATCATGATTGAACCAAGGTGGTGGGGGTGAAACTGGCTTTCGTGACACACCTGCTTGAAAGGATGACAGTTTGAGCAATGCGCATGTAGCAGACAGAGGCGCATCCTCCCGGATGAGAACTGAATCAACTGTACTTCGCACCATGAATAGCATGATCTCCTTTGACTCTGTCTCCTGTAGAAAATAATCATACAAGTCAGTCGATCATGGGGACACTGGAACCCTCACAGCTGGCGAAGATGGCACTAGCTCCATAGCAAGCTTCGCTTGTAGGTCTGCTGAAGTCTTTACAAGAGGTTCTTCTATCTGTGGCTCTAGCTCGGGCTCATTAACAACTGCTAGTTCTGGCTCTGACTCAGCTGCAACTTCTGGTTCTGGTTCTTGCTCTGTGTTAATCTTTGCAGCCTGACTTCCTACATATCTTTCTAGGGTCTCCCGAAGCTCAGTGCAGATATCAGTGATTGATCGGTTGTTGGGCTCGGGCTTAACATTGTGATCATTGTAGTCTGCCTCAGATGCATAAAGAAAGTGTGGAGTATACAGACTATGAAGATCATCTTGTAAGACAAACCAATATTGATCGTCGATATGGCTGTCTTTTCACCACAATAAGCTTGTCCAACCAGTCTAATTTGGGCATAGTGATACTTCTGCTCAGATGTTAGAATAGAATAATTGAAAGAAGCTTCAAAATCGCTTTACCACTCATACTCATCATGAGAATCCCAAAAATACGGGATAAACGCATACATATCCTGTTCAACTTCTTTTTCATCACCATCAGTGTATATGTATTTACCGCAGAAGTAAGAACTCATGTAGAAAATTTAGTGCATAAGGATCAAATGTTACCCAAAAATCTCAACGGCTCGAACTGGACTCGAATCGCATTGAAAACGAGGTCTGAACCGTTGATCTTCTATTGCAGTATTGGTATCGGCACCAAACACGGGTTTGTAGAAGTCAAACTTATACAACTGTTGTGAACTCTTTACAGTACCTCCGGGACTTAATCACGCACCCAACACTTGTGACAGAACTCGAATCAGACTTCAAACGATCGAGAAATAGCCTCTGGAATGCGACTGTACTATTGCAGGCTATTGTTCTGCTTCAGAAAGTTGACTCATTCTTAGTTAGCCGAGACGACTCACTGATTTGGGTTGGTTGAGTCTGCAGACTTGAATCAGGAGCGGGTTGTGTTCGAGTCGGGTCGAGTAGATTATACCGATATGGACCCAACACTAGAAGTATGCGTCGGTTTCTTATTGGGTTTACTGACTTAACCCGATAAGGCGACAATGGTGACATGGCGGTGATGACGAGGGCCGATCGAGCTCTGATCTGGGGTGGTGCTTAGGCCTGGAGGCTGCGTTGGTGGCGGTAATTGATGTTGTTGGGTAGGATGAAGTTGCAGACAAGGGCGAAGATGGTGGGAGTCAGTCGGCAGCACTAGAGGAGCACGACGGCGAAGGCGGAGGGTCGGTGGGGCAGGATCTGATGGGTGAGGGGTGTTGTCAGGGTACTGTGCAGAGAGGGGAAGGAGATGGTGTGAGGATGAGGGTGAAGGAACAATGATTCATTTTCTTTTTTTTGTTTCTCTTTTTTTTTCTGATTTTTTGATTCTTTTTTCTTTGAAGTGATGATGTGGGACAGAGGGAACTTTAGTGTTTCTGGTGGGATTTTGTGGAATTGGGGAAGAACAATGAAATTAGAGATTGGATATGATTACGGATCACAACCCGGATCTTGGCTTTACCGCTTATGATTCAATCCATGGGGATTCAAACCAATACCAAAACAAATAGCTTATCAAAATTTTCATAATAATAATAGTTTTATCTCAAAGTCCATCACATGGCTATATATAGCTTACAAAAAGTGCACTATACGTGCAATTATTGATAACATAAATCTCAATCAAATCTATCCAAATAAACTCAATTAAATCCTAAATCTTTACCAAAGCTACTAAAATATGAAATCAACTAAAATCCTAAATCTGTCAAATCTGAACTGTTCGCTTTCCCCATCATTTGTTTTTAGGCATAGAGAAAGTTGCATTCTTAATCTCAGTGGCAGAAAGTACCAGTGTTCTAAAAAACCCGTTTTATAACTCGTTATAACTCGTTATATAGCCTAACGCCGACCAATTGTTACGTAACAGTGCTAAAAACACAATATTTCATAACTATATTTATTTTGCCTGTAACATTCATAACGTTACGTTATTAACGTAACACATCGTAACTTACGTTATGGTGCAAGTAACTTTTTATAAAACCCCCAAATTCGCTTAGTCTAGGACCAAAAAAATCCCCCAAAAAAATCCTCTCTGCAACCTCGCGGTCATCTCTGCAACCTTGTCGACGACGCTGAGAAGAAAGAAGAATAAGACTTACCTTTGGTGGTTCTTCGTCGTAGTGGTTCTCGTCGATGTCGTCTCCAAGCGGTGGTTTTTCGTTGTAGTTCTCGCCGGCGTCGTCTCCAAGCACATGTAAGCTCTCTCTTCTCTCTCTGCTTTCTCTCCCTCCAATTTCTCTCCCCTCCCGATCTCTCTCTGCTCTCTCTCTCGGGAGAGAGCAGAGAGAGATTGGGTGGGGGGAGAGCAGAGAGAGCAGAGAGTGAAATATATAGGGGGAGAGAGCAGAGAGAGAATTGCTAAAAATATTGGCTGAGATAATATTATCAAAAGATAATTGATCAAAAGATAATTGCTAAAAATTATCATGTTTGTTATCATGCTTGTTTTAATTGAATTATCAAGCTTGTTATAGTTTGTTATGTGTGCGAATTTATTATGAAATTTGTTATATTTGTGAACTTATTATAACTTGTGAATGTGAAAATTTATTGTTATACTTGCTAAAAATTGTTGTAAGACTTGCTAAATATGTTATATATTATTTTGGTATTTTTTAGATTTTTTAAAATTATATTTCTATTTATAAAAGTTCTTAAATATAGTATATATATTTATTTTTATTAAATAAATATTAAATCGTGTAACCTACGTTATGCGTTACGTTATAACCTATATTAACATAACAAAGAAAAAATGTTATCATTACGTTATCGTTATTTTAAACATTGGCAGAAACTTGTTGAGTTAGAAATGCATTCTCCTCCTCGGAAATTGTTGTTTTAATACAGGAAAGAATGATATAAGTAGCTTGTAACTACTCCTAGTTCTTAGGAGGAAGACTCCAGTGTTTTGAGTAGAGATCTTTGATGACTTGAAGAATGGATGTTGGGTCCTTAACCCACTCATTAGATGAATTCTTGATGGCTGAAATATTAATTTGCCTTCTACTTTGTTTAACCTGCTTGTGAAAGAATGAAGAATTATCATCTCCTTGCAATAGCCAGGAACTTCTTGATCTTCATGCCTACAATAACTCCTTGTCTTTGAATAAATTATGGTGTCTTGCAATTAATCGAAGGAGTCTTTGCCAATCTAGATTTGATAGTCTGGAGATCTCATCCTGATTACATAGTTTGTTAATTTCATTGTCAACTTGTGATATCAGAATATATATGTCACCATAGTTTGATTTCATCCAATTCTTAACTTCCCTTTTAAGAATATATAGCTTCTTGCATAGCTTGTAAGATGGGGATCCAGAAGGTCTTAAATTCGATTCCATTTATGAATGAGAAAGTCATTGAAAGATTTGTTATTTAGCAAATAATTCTAACTCATCATTGTCAGGGTGATCATGTCTTGTCTGAATAAGGCACAATCAATCAAATAATCTTCTATCATTGTAGATCTAGCTGGAGTTGCTTCACTTCCCGTGCTTTTTTGACAAAATGATAGAGTGGCTAAAAGGTGGAGACGTAGGTGAAAAAGGTGGAAATAGATCATTTTCCATTTTGTCAGAACTAGGATTTTTAACAGAATTATTTGAAGAAGGGAATGAGAAGGTCTAATTTTCTATTTTTGAGAGGAAGAGGATGGAGATAAAGACCTCGAAGGTGTTTTATGGGAAGGAGGAGACTGATATTTAGACTCAATATTGTGTTTCTACAAAAGAACTTCGTTATAAGATTTTGATTCAGTGAGTAAAGTACACTTGGTAGAATGAGGGGGTGATTATATGGAGAGAAATTCAAATCTCTAAACTTAGGAATGACTGGAGTGCAGTAATGATGAAATATCTTCGAGCCATCTTTAATTTGGCATCCATTGTGGAGTTCCCCCTTCGATTTTGCGGAAATATCTGCTTTTTCCCATTCCTCAGGGTCTCTCAGTTTCTCAGAATTTATCTTCACATGCCCTTGCAGATAGCTATTTGTATTAATATTTTTGTCTTCACATGATACATATGTGCCCTTCAAATTGATCTCCTCAAGATGAGATAGAAGACGATTGATTCATAAAAGAGATTGGGCAATTAAAATTAATTGGAAGTATATCAGGATTTTTCTTCGAGTAAGATATTGTGAGTCAATATTCATGATTCTTCATCTTAGTTGGAGATGATCTCATGATTCAAACGGGTCAATCAACATTTAATGCAAGAGACAGAAGGAAAAAGATGGCTACCGCTCAAAAAGAAAATACAAAATAAGGAGAGAAGATCAAATAGGTACGATAAAACTTACTAGATGTGAGATTACATATTAACACAAAAGATAAATAGGATCACCTTCATTTGCTGATCGTCTTAAAATTCTTACTCTATAATTTCTCTTTACTTGATCAACTTTCAGAAGTGAAACTGTTCAATTTTTGAAAGTAAAACAAGGATCTCAGCAATGATCATGATGTCGATCAACTGGCAAGACCATGCTCGTGAAGTTTGCTCCATTATCCCTTGTGGATATTTTCACTTTCCCAGTTTTACTTAAGTTGATGAACTTTAAGAAGGCAATGGGTTATACTCATTAACTTGAATTTCATGTTAAATCAGCTTATTTAAAGAATTTTTGGTATCAAATGGCATTCAGGATCTTTCTATATTTTTGAAGTCTTGTCAGTTCTTCTATATTTTGATGTATTATTAGGTTTGCTAATTTCCGGTATGTTTCATATATTAGTATTTTCAGTACCTTATATTCATTAGTGAAGAATACAGGTTCAGGTGAAGGTGTTACAAGCTTCAAAGATCAAGCACGGACATGTATATGACTTGTACATGTTATAAGTCGACTAATAAGTCTATTAGTCGACTTATGATCCAGCCTAGTCGACTTATACTTGGGTATAGTCGATTAGCGCTGGACAACAAAGAGTTGGGGTTCTTGGATTTTGTCAGAGTAGTCAACTAATACATGGTATTGGTCGACTTATACTAAGGCCTAATCGACTAGAGTCGGGTTCTGACAGTATTTCAAATCTGGTTCTGTTTTCAATTTGGATTGGACTCGGATTTTCTTCTTTTTCTGAGGCGATGCTGATTGAATTGTTAAAGCTTGGGCTTGACTAGGATCATTCTAGGGCCTATATAAACTTTTGGGCTGGCCTTTTAAAGACAAGTCAAGAGAAGTCAAGTTTATGAGAGATTTCACCATTGAGAGTTGTGAAGAGATCTTCTTGTAACTATTGTATTTTCTTTTCTTTTTTCAATAAAGTTTCTCCCCTCCTCGTGGACATAGGCACTCTTGCCGAACAACGTTAAATCTGGTGTTCTTTGGTTGTGTGGTGATTAGTCTCAATTGCTTGCTAGTGGTACATCTTCTATGTTTTCGTTGCCGAGTCTTCAACTCGGTGTTTCTCTGTTGTTATATCTGTGTTGATAAACAATATCATCTGCATGAGCATAACAATTGGTTGGTCTATTAGATCTCTCTAGCCTTTATGTCATGTATAGTCATAACTTCTAAGGATATCTGGTCTTAAAAAAACAATTTATTTCCCTTTTAATTGAAATAGAAAGAGGAAAAGAAAAGAGAGGAAATTTGAGATAGTTCTTTGTTGATGTTATATTTTTTTCCCCTTGAAATTGAAATAAACCACGGTCAAGGTTTTATGAATATCTTTTTTCTTCTACCTATTTGTTGCATTTTCTCTCTGATGCATTGTTGTAAATTTTGAACCCTAAAAGTAAAT
Organism: Agave tequilana; assembly: GCA_038442645.1. Lineage (NCBI taxonomy): Eukaryota > Viridiplantae > Streptophyta > Magnoliopsida > Asparagales > Asparagaceae > Agave > Agave tequilana. The sequence goes on along the minus strand of JAVJIF010000397.1, from coordinate 107,377 downwards.
AAGGAATCATAAGTTCTCGGGTAGGCCATTAGCCATCGGGTTGAAACTTGATAAGCATCAAACAGTAAGATTTGTATGATCTCTTTATAAATTATCGCCTTCATTTTTATTCCCTTGTTTTTGTTTGACTCATTTGTTTGCTGGACTATTCTTAATAACTTTGTGGAGCCTTCTCAACCTAGAGTGCTGCTTCATGCCAACAAGAACCTTCTTGCCCATGCCTTGGTCATTGTTGTTTTCCAGTCTCTGACTGTGGATTCTCATAAGAGAGACTCGGAAGTATCTTAACTATTCTGGGTGTTTTGTGTTCCACTTATGGATGATGTTGATATGTAGCTTTCTGCAACCTCATGCCTGCATCCAACTATGCAAAGTGCGTGTATTATGCTCTGATGCAGATAATTTGCGTAAATATCAATCTCCTATCAGTTAAATTTTAGACTAATTTTCTTAATACCCCCTTAAACTTTTATGATTTTTCTGAAAATCTCCTCAACTTAGGAAATCCCAAATAAGTACTATGAACTATTCTTAAAATTCTCAATAAACCACCTTCCGTAAGCATTCATAGAAAAATCCCAAATGACTACCCCTTTCTTGTGCAACCCACACGTCTACCCTGACACGGTTATTTAGTGGGAAGTGGTTTATTAGGAATGTTAGGATACTTCAAGGTGGTGGTTTGGGATTTTTAAGTTGAAACCGTGAAAGCCTAAATTTTATGCAAAATACTTATGTCACGCCCGGCTTCTCAAATTATGTGGAAATGGAGTCGTGACGAGAGTCGGCGACGTATATACGAGAGGAGAATACCTCACATATACGCGCTATGCCTAAAGTAACCTGAACAAGTTATATAATCACTATGAAAATCAACATCACTGCAATATAAGATATAAGTATCTAACACAATGATAGCAGATGAATAAAGAAAATAAAATAACATTGTATCCAATGCATAGAATCAGAGAAATAATAACTAATAAGAATAAGAAAGCAAGAAAAATACCGAGAAGGGTGATCACGTAAGGGAACTCTGACTCCTTGCAAGGCGTGTGATCCTTTCCAAATACCTGATAAATCAAGGTAACATACGTAGACCTGGATGTGAAAATCTAGGAAGTCAGAACTCCCAATGAGTTAAAAAATGAAGGGAAAGGTGCACGTGTATATAACGTATAAGCATACTAAGATATTATCATAAAGATATACTGGATAAAAAAATGACATGAATAAAATAGTAATAAGAAGAGAGTATGAACAATAAATATCAATCAGCATAGTACAAGTATCATGATAACATGCAATACCTAACTTTAAAAATGATGAGATCAATCTGTTATAATATCATATGTCAGGTCATGAACACAGCCAGGTATTTAACATAATATGTAGGTATCAGGTTCAGTCTACAATGTCAATGTAACATTCAGTTTTGCTATTATGTCAGTGAACACCAATTGTCACCTGTAGTAGACACATCCCATATTACGCCTATCACGTATGCCAATCGAGGTTCTAAGTTATTGAAACTGACTGGTTGGAGACATTGTCTATGTTTTAAGTGGATCTCGTACATATCAGGGACCACGTCCTAGACTCCTAGCGCTGAATCAGGCCCTACCGCAAGGTAATCAGGAAACATGTATAACAGGTCACGTAACATGTATAACAGGAATAGGAACAAGACGGGGTGTTAGTCACCCGACGGGAACACTGCAGTGGAACCCTCTTTCAGCTGCGCAACCTATATCATAGGTCCACCCAAAATACAGACGTCTACTTCATCAATTTTCCCAGTCCCGGTGTAAGTTTAATATCATGTTGTTTAGATTATTAAGATTAATTTAAGTATATGTTACCTAGATCACTGGGATAAGCCGGTGATAGTCAAGGTAACAACATCAACAGTGTGATCAAGATATATGATGTCAGTGGACATGATAAGCAGGAGAATGTTGTTACCGTATAACAATATTTTTTCACCGACTTTAGTAATATGGACAATATAGTTATGAGGTAAATATCAAGTATAATCAGTCAAGTTTTTTATGTGGTATCATGATGTCCAAGACCAAGAATGATATGCAAAGTTTATTTAATGAGAGAAAAAATATTCATAAGGCAATTTACTTTGTATTTAATATATGTAGACATGAACTACTAACTAATGGCCATGAACCCTAATTAGACTCGAACAATTATTTAAATGTAAAATAATATTAATTGAAATAGACAGGATAAAACACTTACGTGAAATAATACTGAATACTCAATAAAGCAAACAAAGAACACTCACATGAAATGATGCGATTTTGGATCTGAATTGTCATCAGGTTTTCACTGCACGAATCGGTACAGATCTCCAGATCATCTCATTGGTCGGTTTTCGAATCACGCAGTGTATTAGGTCCACAGTGAACACCAATCCAAATCTCCCATTATCGAGTTTGGATCGCAGGAGTGAGTCCGAAATCGCTGCAACACGCAACATACACACATAGACACACGTACACATAAATACACGTGTACACACTCATCTATACACATACACGTGCATGCACGCACACATATACACAACACTATACATATACTCACTAATACATGCATACATGCATGAATACATACACATATATACATTCACACACACGACACACATATATACATTGTACATACACACATATACATAACACCCATGCACACAAATGGACACAACACACTCACTTATACAATGCATGCACACGCACTCACACGTACACACTTAGACCTGCATGCTTACACAATATATTAACACACACTTAAACACATAATACAAAGAGAGAGAAAGAGCACCTAAGGCACTCACGCACACACCAATACCCACACGCACACACAAGCACACTGCACATAATTAAAAACACACCCAGACATTCACTTACGCACACACATCTATACATAAACACCGACACATGCATTTACTTCCAAACACACACACACACACACACACTCAATTTTACACATGCACATTAACACACACTTAGACACAATTACCCAAATAATTTGGCACAAAAATAGGTTCATCACATAAAATCAATGCACCAAATATATTTAGAGAGAGAGAACCTGGGGAAAGAGAGGGAGAGCTCGGCCATGGTGATGGCTGTCGACGGCGGCGCTCGCTGGAGAAGGCGGAGGAGGGGAGGAGATGGCGATGGTGCCACGGCTCCGGGGTGATGTTTGCGCTCGCCGGCGGAGAAGATCGGGTGGGTGATGAGTTGTTTGAGGAAAGGGGAGAAGCACAGGGGGATGCTCACGGTTAGGATGTGAGGAGAAATGAGTGGTGCATGATGGAAAGATGGGGTTATGGTGGTTATTGGGTTCGGTTCAAGCAGTGAAGGTGGTGCTGCTGGGGCGGCTTTGAAGGGGATGAAGCTCATGGTGAGAAGGATGTTGGGTTGTTGTTGCAGAGGCTCGTCGGGGTTCGCCGCGGAGGAAGAGCAGGGCCATGGTTGGGTTGTTGTGCTCTGGGCTCCGGCGAGGAAGAGGGTGGATGTGTAGGTTGCTTGCGCCGGGGGACCTGGCCGGGGATGGAGGCATGCGGCAGTGCTCCGCCACGATGACGAAGAGGAGATAGGTTGCCGCATAGGTTGCAGGTTTGCAGGCAGCGGTCTGATGGGGGAGCTCGGCCAAGGTTGGGAGAAGGAGAGGCCGCCAAGGTGCTAGCTCCCGTGAGGGTGGGCTCCAGGCTGTTGGGAGGAGCAGTGACTGGAGGATGGGGGTTGAGATGGCTGTGGTACGGTTGGAGAAGTGGAGAAAAATGGAGGGTGTGGCGGCTGTGTAGGATAGATGGAGAAGAAGATTAGGTTAGGGATTAGGGTTAGGATTAGGGAATAAGATGGATTATATAGGGGAATAATCGTAATGGGTATGGGTTGAGTTAAATGGGTTGTAGGCTATTGGGTATGGATTTGGATATAGGGCTTCTAGGGACATGGAAAGAAAACACAATCAATAACAATATCAAAAATAATAATACTAATATTGACAATAACAATAGTCAATCATAATATTAATAATAATAGTATCAATAACATTACATAATACTAATAAATATAATTAACAATACTTATAATACTAATAACAATAACAATAATTAGAATAATAATAATAATGATAACAACAACAACTATTTAATTAATAGATCTAGATAAATATTTGACAAAAAATATAGTAATACAGTATTATAAACTAGGGATATTACAACTTATGACCTGTTATATTGAGCTTAATTTACACAACCGGCAAAAGACATAGGTCAAAATTGCCTTTTCCAAACATGATATCCAGTTCCTAACCAGCCGGGCCTCCGGAGATTGACATCCTGATTGCTTTCCGTGCAGGTGAGCATAACCCTGATCGCTACTGGATTCAAACGGCAGGATGAAACAGATGGCCGGCCTTTACAGGTATGCTCATTTGTGAATGACAAATCATGTTTTTTGTGCTGGATGTCTTCTCTTGTGATTTATCTTTGTGACATGGATAACTGAAGGGATCTCAACTGGGTCATGGAGATGTCATTGGCATCAACAGGCGCCCTTCGTCATCTCTAGCCGAAGGGAGCATGGTTGAAATTCCTGAGTTCTTGCGCAAGAAGGGGAGATCACGGTATCCAAGAGCTTGAGAGTTTCATCTTGTATATACGTTGCTTTTCATTTATGTACCTTGGGATTATGAAGTCCCCGAGTCTTGTACAGGAGTAAATTAGTTGCAGGTTTTCATAGAAGCAAAGCAGAATTCTTTTCTTGTTTTATATATGGCCTGCTCTGATTTCTCAATAAGAAAAGGCATGTTTGGTTCAGTTCATCCTCGTTGATTCAGTTCGTTTACTATTATGTTCTGTGCTACGGGTGGTTTATGTATTTTGGGTATTTCTGTATTTGTATTTGTTTTCTTCCAACTTGGATATACTCTAAATTGACTAAATACAAGATATCAGATTTATCAAAATACAGAATTATACTCCTAATTAATTGTCTTGTATATTCCTTATTGGATCACTGGTATCAGTGACTTGTGCTTGCAAGGAAAATATACAAATAAATAAACCATAAGAAAAAATACACAAATGATCAATATTTAATTCCTCTTTTCAGACTTATTTTTTTGCTTCGCCGGTTAAAGGAAATTGTTTAGAGTTTTACGTACAGATACTAATTTCTCTAATTGTTGTATGATATTGAATCATTGCCTCCTGAGACCAGACTCCAATATTACTGTCTGTATTTTGTACTTGTATCACTTTCAAATAGAAAACTGATGTATTTGAATTTTAAGGCTCTGTTTGTATTGTTTTCATCAAAAATCAGATATTTTATGCATTTTTAAGATTTAAAAGTTATAGGATAAGAATTTTAAAGAATCTAAGTATTCATATTTGGTTCGAAAATTTGTCAAGTCAAAATAAGAAAAATAACTATTTGTCTAAGCAAGATAATCGGGAAATTAAAATTTTAAAATCATGATTTTAAGTGATTTTCATATTTTTCTTATCTATCCACACAGTCATATAATATAAAAAATATCATGAGTTCTTTTTTTCAAAATCTACATAATCACATCATTTTGTGATGTTGGACATCCAAATGCGGCCTAAAAGGGATTTTATCAAAACCGAGCGGGTAGTTTTTCTCCCGTGACTCACTCACAAAAGTTGCTCGTCCGTCCACTTATCTGTCTCTCTTTTTTAACCTCCTTCTCTCTCTCTCTCTCTCTCTCTCTCTCTCTCTCTCCCTCTCTCCCTCTCCCTCCCCCACCCCACCCCCCCTCTCCCACCATCCTCCTCTTTCACTCGGTTTACACTGCTATGAGATACGCTAATTTTTAGTTTTTTTCCAACCTTCTCTCTTGGGTTTAGGCCTTTGTTTTGCTCTGAGCCCAAAAAACACCCAAAAAAGAGCATTTTTTCAAAAAAAAAATTTATTTTTTAAAATAATTTCAAAATCAACCCAGATCAAAAATAATTTCAAAAACCTACATCTGACATACCAAGTCAGCGTTGGCCGCAAGCGTGGTGCTGGCGAAGGGCGTTTTTGGCTCGAACAGAGTTGACAACCCTAGTTGAGCTACATTTTTTTTTTTTTTTTGTCTCAGCTGGGGTTGCCAACCCCGATCAACCTTCCATGCATGCGTTCGCTTGCCATGCATGGCTAGTGAATGAACGTTGTTCAATATATATATATATATATATATATATATATATATATATATATATATATATATATATACATATATATATATATATATATATATATAGAGAGAGAGAGAGAGAGAGTTGGGAATCAGCTGACACAGGAGGCAACTCCGTCCTATGTTGCACTTAAAAATCATATTTTCTCAACGTTTCTCATAAATATATATATATATATATATATATATATATATATATATATATATATATATATATATATATATATATATATATATATATATATATATGAGAAAAATGTATATCAGCCCGCGGGCTTAGAGTACTCTGTCAGCCTGAGGTGACATGGCTCAATTTGTCACCTCACTAACTTGCGGCCCGCTTATAGGAAGAAGTTAAATTACCAAATACCCCTTATGAAAAGCTACTTTTTCGTTAACTTTCCTTATTGTTTATTATTATTTGCCCAAAAGGCAATTTTTGGAGCGCACGTTGTCTGACTTGGGTTATTATTTATTATTATTTTTTCCCCTTTCTTTTTGCCGCTCTTTATATTATTTAGGTTATTGTTTATAAATTATTTTTCCCCCTATTTCCTTACCTCTCGTTGTCAGATCTAGGTTCTCCTACATAGTTTATTTTTTGTGTATATAATGTAGACAGAGACTTTGGTCGCAGTGTATATGGTTAATTGCGACCAAGGTCGCAATGTTATTATTGATAAAGAGGGCCAGCATCGGCAATCTAGGGTCGCAGTATAATGACTGCGACTTAGGTCGCAGTACGTTAGGTAGGTGTTTCTTTTATATTAACACGCATAGCGACCAAGGTCGCAGTGTTGTTGTTAATTAAGACTAAAGACCAGCAACTGCGACTAAGGTCGCAGTGTATTTTATTAAGACTGCGGCCAGCAACTGCGACCAAAGTCGCAACCTTCATTTTTAAAATTTTATACGGGTGAAGTAATATAATTATTAATTGCGTCCTTGGTCGCAGTATATTCGTTTAGCGTAAAATATTTAAAATTAAGGTTTGTAACAATTGTACAGCATTTCAACCAAGACATAGTAGTAAAAAATGTAATTCACACAATTAATCTTAGAAAACAGATTTATATATATTTAAAAAAAACAAAATACAATTTTTAAACTTCTAATCCTCGTCATCACCATCGTAATCAGATTCGTCGTCAAGAGTATGAATGCTTTCGTCTTCCGTATCGCTTTCCGTCCCTTCCTCCTCTTCAGCGACAATCTCCTCTTCGCTTTCTTCCTCTTCATGTTTGTATTTTGGTTCATCAATGAACTCCCAGAACGGGTCGTCTGTATCAAGCTCATCCTCTGACCCGTAGCGAGGCATCGCTTCAGAACTATACATCCAATCATCATTAGATGATTGGCTTTTTTTCCGGTAAAGACGGTGGAGAAGACATTTTTTGAATATATTTCCGAACAGTGAGAGTAACGAGTTTGAGAAAAAATAGTTTAGTATGTTTTTAATCCTTTGCTAATGACCCTTTATATATTTTTAATCCCAGAATTCCAAAAGGTTTAAGCTCTCGGACCACGTGAATATCTCCCAAATTTATTTTCTACCTTTTCCCAAAAATTGTATACTTCCTAGGTGACCGTTCAGTTATCCAAAACAGTTTAAAAGTTAATACACTATAACTTTAAATTACTTTGAACTCCAAAATAGTTTATTATTGCGACCATAGTCGCATTGGGAACTGATAAATGATTAAGTAACTGCGACCATAAATTGTCAATTGTTAGTCATCAAATACTGTCCTTCGTATAATTTCTAAATTTTGTCTGATCCTCTTATGGACAATTAAATTGGTTTTTACATATATTATGCGATCATGGACTGCGACTATGGTCGCAGTATTTAACGAGAGCGATAGTATAATCACAGTTTACGTGTTATTTTATATTTTTTTTGTTCTTTATTTGTGAATGTTGTCTGATCCTCATATGAACAATTAAATTGGTTTTTACATATATTATGCGACCATGGACTGCGACTATGATCGCAGTACCGTGACTATGGTCGCAGTACTTAACGAGAGCGATAGTATAATCACAGTTTACGTATTATCTTATATTCTTTTCTGTTCTTTATTTGTGACTGTTGTCTGAATAAGGACTGATTCTACAGTCGCAGTTCACCGTAACTGTTGTCTCAGCAGCCTATAAACTATGAATTATTTTTACTTATTGCATGCATAGTAGGACTGCGACTATGGTCGCAGTATATAAGAACAGCGGTCGCAGTTTCATATGTAATTAAAAGAGCTTATAAGTTAATATAGTGAGAAAGAGACCTTAAAAAAAAAGAGAATTAAGTAACTGCGACCATAGACTGATAAGTTAATATAGTCGCATTGGGAATTTTTGTCAATTTGTTTGTAAGGGGTATTTTTGTCAATTTGTTTCACAATTGTTTAGGCGGGAATTTTTTGATTTTTTTGGCGCCTACACTCTGCGGCCGATGTGTGGCATATATTCAACCACGTCCCGCAGGCTGAGAAACTCTCTCAGCCTGCAGGCTAAGGTACAGTAACCCCTATATATATATATATATATATATATATATATATATATATATATATATATATATATATATATATATATAGAGAGAGAGAGAGAGAGAGAGAGAGAGAGAGAGAGAGAGAGAGAGAGTTTGGGCTTGGCTGGGGTTGGCAACCCTGGCCAAGTGCCATACATGGCAAGTGAATGAACAACGTTCCAACCCGGCCAAGCCATGCATGGCAAGTGAATGAAAAACGTTTACTTGTTGCATGGCTTGGCTAGGGTCCAAGTTCAAAACTCAAAAAAAATTATAATCGACCGGGTTTGGCAACCTTTGGTCGATCAAACACAAGTCAAAAAAAATATAGACTGACCCGGAGTTGCCAACCCCAGACGAATTAAAAATCGTTCCCGGCCAGCGCCACGCTGGCGGCCATCGCTGGCATGTTAGAGGCCGGGTTTTGAATTTATTCTTAGCCTGAGTCGGTTTTTGGAATTATTTTAAACAATAGAATTTTTTGAACAAATTGCCCCCGAATAACCCCAGCCCAAAATTAAAATACCCAAAAAAAACCCAGACCCAAGCGCTCTCTCTCTGTCTCTCTCCAGACCCCGCGCGCGCGCGTCTCTGACCCATCTCCCACTCCGCCGCCGGCTTTGTGGTGGTGGCGGGCTGCTGCTGCAACGCCACGCTCTCGTCACCGGAGGATCGCTTCCGGTGGTCCTCCTCCTCCTCTCCCGCTGCCAACACTGTGCTCTATCTCCCTCTCCCTAAGGTATTTCTCGCACTGTCTCCGCCCCCTCTCTCTGTCTTTCTTTCTCTGTTCTTTTCTCTATTAATTTCTTTTACTTCTCTGTAGAACTTTCGGGCTCTGATTGGAGGCAGCCTCGGCCAAGAATCCATCGACGGATTGAAAGAAAAAGGTGATTTTTATAAAGAATTTATCTTTTTTTGTTATTAACGCAAACAAAAAGAAATTTTAGTTATGAAGTAATCATAGTATCATTTATCATAATTTTCCCTAATTAAACAAAAGAAATAGCACAATTTTGTTACCCTAACTAGGCATGTGGATAGCCCTATGTTGATTATTTAATGAATGCTTCAATTCGGGTGTTGGCTTGGGTTGGCTGGCAATTTTAGTTCTAATTGTGTAATGTTAATTCAGTTAGTGGTTTATAGACTCTCGAGGTCCTATTTTCCCGGGGGGTTAAAGTTCAAAAATTGTGATTGTACCACTCCTTATTTTTCTCTAATTGGGTGGTGCCAGTTAGCAATGGTTTGCGGACTTCTGGTTTCTAAGTACAGCATCAAACATGCCAAAAGAAAAATCTAGTGTGATATATTTCTTAGCTGAGCCCTCTACTAGCTGTTATAATTTCAGTCGTGATGCTTACCTATAAATTACTTTTTCAGTCTCTATCGATGTTGTTCCCTAGTTCTCACTTCATGTCAACCTATGGAGCTAAGAAAATAAAGAACCAAGCAGCATAAATGTTTGATATGGGTTAATTAAGACTAAGTTATTTCTTTCGTAACAATCCATTCAGTCCTACTCAACGATGGAAACAATTTAAATATTCTTCACATGGTTCTCATGGGTTCTCATGCGTTAAGGTTAGGGATAGGTGTTGTGCTCGGAGACAACAACCCTTAGAGGATCCAACCAGATCTCAATCACCAAGAACAATGAAAACAAAAACTAGAAGAAGAACCAATCGCAAAAACCAGATCTAACGAGGTTCGGCCAACTTGCCTACGTCCTCGGGGCAATTCACGGAGAGAGTTTTCTTTATGGAAGATGGATTACAATAGCTCTAGATCTCTATCAACACAAGAGAGTCCGCAGCTATACTTTTTCTAAGCACTAAACCCTAGAAAATTACAACCAGGGCTTAAATACATAACTTCCCGAAACAACAGATTTCGCCCAAAACCCGACTGTCGGTCGACCGGACCGGTCGACCGACTCCCTCTTCCGGTCGACCGAGCCGGTCGACCGAAACAAACAGAGAGTTGGGTTGCTTACAGAGACCCTTTTCGGTCGACCGGTCCAGTCGACCGAAGCAACCAGTCGACCGGTCCGGTCGACCGATGCAACCTGGGAGCAAACCTGTGCACTTCGTGCACGTCGGTCGACCGGTCCGGTCGACCGACCTCCTGAATTTTCTGCTGCTGCTTCTTTTCCTGCCTGCTGTTCCGTCGCCTTTCGTCGTAGACTCCTTGGCAGTCTTCAACAGCACCTGGCATGACTTCACTTCCTCTACTGTACTCTCTCCTCCAACAATTCTCCACCTCGGTGAAGATTGTTAAATCTGAGCCGAACACCGACTCGAAAGCGGCTGCACCAATCTGGTTGCCTACGTACCCCTTGCCCAAGGGATCAAGCCATCCGTAGTTCATCCAAATGAGCTTCGACAAGCTCACTTCACCTGAAGGATCTGGAGCAAGTCTTTGCAGTGTGCAAACTTACTCCCGACACCACCTTTGTAAGCATATCGGCCGGATTCTCCGAAGTATGAATCTTCAATAAATTTATGTCATCTTCCTCCAGAATCTCCCGAACAAAGTGATACCTGACATCGATGTGCTTCGTCCTTGCGTGGTAGACTTGGTTCCTTGCCAAATAAATGGCACTCATACTGTCACAGTGTATCTTCAAGATCTCCTGTTCCACTCCCAAGTCATCTAACAATCCCTGAAGCCAAATCGCCTCCTTCATGGCCTCGGTCAAGGCCATATACTCAGCCTCTGTAGTCGACAACGCAACTGTGGACTGAAGTGTGGAGCGCCAACTCACCGGTGCCTGCGAGAATGTGAATACATACCCCGTCGTCGACCGGCGTTTGTCAAGATCACCTGCATAGTCCGAATCCACGTACCCTATGCATTCTTGCTTCCCAGTGTTGTCCTTCTCAAACACGAGGCCTACATCAACAGTACCCTTGATGTACCTCAGGATCCACTTCACTGCTTCCCAATGACCCTGACCTGGATCATGCATATATCTGCTAACCATGGAAACTGCCTGTGATAGATCCGGCCTTGTACACACCATTGCATACATCAAGCTTCCCACTGCATTGGCATATGGTACATGAGTCATATGCTCACGCTCCTGAACACTCCTTGGAGACATCTTCGCTGACAACTTGAAGTGCGGCGCCATTGGTGTACTTACAGTCTTTGTATCTTTCCCGATATTAAATCTCTGCAGTACCTTCTCCAGATAGCCCTTCTGAGTCAAGCTAATCCTGCCAGCTTCCCTGTCCCTTGTGATCTCCATACCCAATACTTTCCTTGCTTCTCCCAGGTCCTTCATCTCGAACTCAGACGATAAAGTCCTCTTCAGAGAATCAATTGCAGATCTTGACCTAGAAGCAATTAGCATATCATCTACATAAAGTAGTAGATAGACATACTCACCAGATGGTAACTTGTTGTAGTACACACATGGATCATAATGGCTTCTTGTGTACTTCTTCTTCCTGATGAAGCTGTCAAATCGCTTGTACCATTGTCTTGGAGACTGCTTCAAACCGTACAGTGATTTCTTCAGCTTGCATACCAACTCCTCTTTCCCTGCAGTTTTGTAACCTGTGGGCTGAGTCATGTAGATCTCCTCCTCAAGATCGCCGTGGAGAAAGGCGGTCTTCACATCAAGTTGGTCAAGGTCCAACTCGTTCTGTGCCACCAAGGCCAATAGGATCCGAATAGACGAGTGTTTTACAACTGGGGAGAACATCTCGTTGTAGTCGATCCCTTCTTTCTGTGCGTAGCCTTTAGCCACCAGCCTTGCCTTGTAGCGCACTTTGTCTTCTTGGAGTGATCCCTGCTTCTTAGCAAATACCCACTTACACCCTATGGCTTTCTTCCCCTTGGGCAACTTGGTCAGTTCCCATGTGTTGTTCTTATAAAGAGACTGCATCTCTTCATTCATGGCCCCTTTCCATAACTCAGCTTCTGAACTGATTTCAGCTTCCCTGAAAGTAGATGGAATGGCCTCTTCAACAACTGGAAGTGCATGTGCAATCACCATGTCTGTAGTGAGCCAGCCAGGTTTCCTGGCATTCCTCCTTGGTCTTCTAACTGCAGTGGGATCTGGAACCGTATCCATAACCTGTTCCTGATCTTCTTCAACAACCTCAGCATCTTCTTCTGCAACTTGATTACTTCCCTGTGTCACCTCAGGAATGATTCTCACTGATACTGAGTCTTCTAGAGATGGTGGATCTGCATCACTCTCCACCTGCTGCAATTGCTCCTTGGTCTTCCCAGTCTCCACCTGCTGAGAGACTGTAGGCTTCATCATCGAGGCCTCATCAAAAGTGACATTTCTGCTGATTATGAATTTGTTGTCCTGTTGGTCCCAGATCTTGAACCCCTTGGTTCCCTTCTTGAAGCCAACAAACACCCCTTTCTTCGCTCTCGGATCCAATTTGTCTTCTTTTACGTGATAGTAGGCTGGACATCCAAATATCCGGAGCGCATCATAATCTTCTGCAGCTTTACCTGACCAAGCTTCAAGAGGGGTCTTCCCCCCAATTGCAGATGACGGCAACCTGTTGACGAGATGGCATGCATACCCCAAAGCTTCAGCCCAGAACTTCTTTGGTAATCCTGCATTCGACAATATGCACCGAACTTTCTCTAGCAAAGTCCGGTTCATTCTTTCAGCCACCCTATTCTGTTGCGGAGTTTCCCTCACTGTGAAGTGTCTCTCTATGCCCTCATCAAGACATAGCTTCTGGAAAGGGTCTGACTTGTACTCTCCTCCGTTGTCAGAACGAAGGACCTTGACTTTTCTTCCCGTACTCCTTTCCTGATTAACCTTCCACTTCACAAACAATTCTAGGACTTCATCCTTGTGTCGCATGGTGTACACCCAGCACCGCCTAGAATAATCATCGATAAACGACACAAAGTAATGGGTTCCCCCTATTGATGCAGTCTTTGTGGGTCCCCATACATCCGTGTGAACATAATCAAGAATGCCTTCGGTGCAGTGTGAAGCTGTACCAAACTTCACCTTCGTCTTCTTGCCTATGATGCAATGTTCACACAGATCCAGTTTGCAGGTCTCTGCACCCTTCAGTAGCCCTTTCCTCACAAGAGCTTGCATAGATTTCTCCCCTGCATGTCCCAGCCTCATGTGCCATAGCCGGGTTTGATCTTCCTTCTGACTGGTCGAAGCTGCCACCTGCCCTGTCACTATACTACCCTTCAAGTAATACAAATTGTTCCTGCGGTTGGCCTTCAACACCACCATTGAGCCCTTCGTCATTTTAAGAACACCCTCTTTAATAGACACACCGAGCCCCAATGATTCCAAAGCACCCACTGAGATCAAGTTCCTCTTCAGCTGAGGGACATATCTCACTTCCTTCAGCTCCCTTACCATCCCGTCGAACATCCTGATAGGAATTGTGCCTACACCCTCCATGATGCATGGATGATCATCGCCCATGACGACCGAACATCCCTCCAGCTTCTCAAGACTAGTAAACCAATCTCGATTAGGGCATACATGATATGTAGCACCTGTGTCCAGGATCCACTCGTTTTCCCCCGAGTACCCTACAACAGGAGTAGTAACTGAAAACGAGAATACCGAAGAATCTGAATCTGAATCCTCTGCCTGTGATTTACTGCTAGCAGCCTTTGTCACTCTTGCCAGATTTGTCTCAGATTTTGATTCCTTCTTCTTCCCCTTGTACTTTGGACAGTCAACTTTCCAGTGCCCAAACTCTTTGCAATACATGCACTGGTCTTTCTTAAGATCCCTTAAGCCCGGTCTTGACTTTGATCTTCCTCTCACCTCCTTGCCTTTCCTTGATGAGCTCCTGCTTCTTACCTCCAAAGCCTCTGCTGATGAACTAGATCTCCCAGAATGTTTCTCATTCTTCCTTTTCTCATAACTCATCAGTGCTGACGATATCTCATCATAGTCTAAGGTTTGCCTTCCATTTAGGAATGTCATTGTAAATATCTCATACTCCTCCGGTGGAAGAGAGTTCAGGAGAACGACTGACTTGTCTTCCTCACTTATAATGGCATCCACATTTAGCAAATCCGTAAGAAGCTTTGTAAACCTGTTTAGGTGCTCATTTACTGTGCTTCCCCTCTGCATCCTGAACAAATACAGCTTGCTCTTAAGCTGCAGCCTTGACTCCACGCTCTTTGTCAGGTACTTCTTCTCGAGGGTATTCCACATATCCTTTGCTGACTTCTCATGTTGAACAGAATATTTAATATCTTGTGACAAACATGAGCGAATCAGGCCACATGCCGACCTGTTCATTTTTGCCCACTCATCATCAGTGGTAGTGTCCTTCTTCTTCTCCAAAAGGATCGTGTCCTCGAGGTTCTGTGCATTCAATGCATCCATGACCTCACACCTCCACATCCCGAAATTGTTAGTTCCATTGAACTTAACAACATCAATCCTGGAGTTGTTCATTGTTTTAACAGACTTAGATTCCTCTGCCATTGAGATCCTTTTCTTGACCCTCTAACTGTGCGGAAGATCAAATACTTGCAAAATAGATCTATTTCTGAGATAAAAAGGTGATTTTTACCTCTACCTTGAAACCCTAGCTTGAGTTTCTCACCAGATCTATTCCAACCCTGATTCAACGAGCCCTCCCTGCGTCCACCTGAGATCGACACACGATCTCCTTGAACACCAATGCCTCTGACCTGAGATCGACACACGATCTCCACCTGATCAGTTCTGGAGCCCTTCGAATCTTCAGAATATCCCAAGCGTAACCTGGCTCTGATACCACTTGTTGTGCTCGGAGACAACAACCCTTAGAGGATCCAACCAGATCTCAATCACCAAGAACAATGAAAACAAAAACTAGAAGAAGAACCAATCGCAAAAACCAGATCTAACGAGGTTCGGCCAACTTGCCTACGTCCTCGGGGCAATTCACGGAGAGAGTTTTCTTTATGGAAGATGGATTACAATAGCTCTAGATCTCTATCAACACAAGAGAGTCCGCAGCTATACTTTTTCTAAGCACTAAACCCTAGAAAATTACAACCAGGGCTTAAATACATAACTTCCCGAAACAACAGATTTCGCCCAAAACCCGACTGTCGGTCGACCGGACCGGTCGATCGACTCCCTCTTCCGGTCGACCGAGCCGGTCGACCGAAACAAACAGAGAGTTGGGTTGCTTACAGAGACCCTTTTCGGTCGACCGGTCCGGTCGACCGAAGCAACCAGTCGACCGGTCCGGTCGACCGATGCAACCTGGGAGCAAACCTGTGCACTTCGTGCACGTCGGTCGACCGGTCCGGTCGACCGACCTCCTGAATTTTCTGCTGCTGCTTCTTTTCCTGCCTGCTGTTCCGTCGCCTTTCGTCGTAGACTCCTTGGCAGTCTTCAACAGCACCTGGCATGACTTCACTTCCTCTACTGTACTCTCTCCTCCAACAATAGGGATGAAGCACTACTACTAGAGAGACCTTAAGAACTTGTCATGTTGGGAAAATTTCAATCATGCAGAAACAATGTTCATCAATAGTTTGGAGGAATGCATAATAGATAATTAAGCATTAAACACAACAATGGCATTAAATTCCAATTTGTTCAAATATCAAGAGCATATAAAAATATCACAAATAATAAGTATTTTAATAACATTCTCAGCATTCCCCACTAAGAGATCATCCTTCAAAGTCTAACTTGTTAAGGACGTGAGTACATTCATTCATAAAATTAACCTTCTATTAACTTCCATAAAAGTTCACATTTGTATAAAAACATATAAGCTAAAACATTCAAAATTAAAAAAAAGACAAACAAGAATTATTACGTTTATTCAAATTCAACCTTAAATTTGTTGTTGTTCTCAAGGAAATTTTTGAAATTTAGGGTTAATATTTGAGAATTAAAGTAGAATTTAGATATTCGATGGTTTGGGTTAGTGTTCTAAATATCCCCAATATAACCCCGATATTGCGCCGATATTGCGTTTACGGCACCTAGCTGCAATGATTTGGCACATCCAAACCGATATAGCGTTTTTCATCCAAAATTGCCGATAAATAGGCATGAACCCGATATATCAGCCGCAATTTCGTCGATTTTGGACCCGATATAGCGTTTTGCACTAAATTTCTAGGTTAGAAATTTGGGTAATTCGAGTGATGTGCCAATGTGGCATTTTTGAAGATTCTACACTTGGATAGTGATTCATAAGCTTAATGCAAGTTATCGAGTTAAGTATATCTTAAACATATAAGTATGATGTTTTATGTAGATTTATATAATTTATGCATGTATTATTTTATTGAGTTGCGATTTAATACAAGAAGATGTGTATATTTACAGTTCGATTTTGACATCCGATTTTTAAAAATATCCCTAATATATCCCCATCTCTGATAAATTTTCTCGGCCGATGTAGCCGATGTGGCCGCCATTTAGAACACTGGTTTGGGTGTTAGAAGGACAGGAGAGAGGAATTGGGAGTCACTCGATTCTCACTCCAAGATTTGAAAGGGTGGCTATTGGATTGGTAGGGTTTTATCAACTAATTCAAATCCAAGCTGACGTACTCCAACCTCACTTTGGTCTTTGGTGCTGGCTACATATGCTTTTTAAATAAAAATTACATCATGGACTACTTCACAATTATGTGAACAATATGGATTTCTTATATTTTTTGGATAAGAGACGTGTTTTACATATATTATAGTAATAGTCTTCTTTACAAATTTGCTAGCATCTTCAAAGAGCAATACTTGGGTGGCGCCCTTTCTAGGACTATCCATGGGACAAAACCACAAATGCTTGTTTAAGTCAAGGTCTTGGTATTATGGACCAAGATTAGTCTCTAATATATGGACACCTCATTTTTCCTATGGACGGTTCCACAAAAATGGGTAAAATGCATTTCTCTTCTCAAAATGAGCGGAAATGAACTCTTTTTTAGACATTTCTTTTAATCTATATTCTCATTTTTCATCTGAAACCATTACCAAATTAGCCTCTGAAAAAATGCATTATTCCATACTATTTGATGCCCATTATAGTTTTCATTAATTTTCACTAAGTTTTGCTTTAAAATCTATATTGATCTTATTAAATTATATAAAAAAGAACATTTAAATCACTGTGATAGCTCGATGAACTCATGAGAATCATTTTTTGGATAAAGATGAACCCAATTACGTGAAAAATATTTTATTATTTTCCCTCATCCTGGGATTTTAGAATTTCAATTGAGGGATAATTGAGTTGCATAAAAAATAATATCTCAAGTTTTTCAATTCAAGCACTTTGTGCTTGGTTCTTTATTTTTCCAGCTTTGTAAGTAGACATGAAGTGAGAAAGCAAAATTGAGACTGAGAAGATATTTGGGGGCTGTTTGGATGCACAAGGTGTTGGCCCAGAGGCCTTCCACTCTAGTTTTGATGATGATTAACTCATATAGTTATGTTTACTAATTATCTTGTGATGTTTAGTTTCAGATCATTAACCAAGATATTAGTTGGTGAAAGATTCCAAATCAACTTTCACATGGTGATTCCAGAGCCCGAGCATCAAGATCATACATTGCACTCGGTGGATCACGTTTTGGATCGAGTCGGCTTGAAGACGGAGATCGTCAAGAAGACTTAGGTATCCATAGTTTAGTTTAGTGTGTTTTAGATCCATGTGTAAAGATTAGATAGTTGATATGCTCAAGTACACAATACACACACGTTTTATGTTATTGGTATTTTTAACAAAACGTATTTTTGCAATTAAAGACAAAAACTATGATATATATGTTTCATGTATATTGGACCTATGTCCATATGCAACATGCCTAATAATGTAAATGTCATGTTTTTTATTTGAATGAGTTTTAGGAAAAATCAGATTTCCTATTGAAAAATACATGTTTGGAAAAATACAGGTTTTGGTTTTTGGAAAAACTTGTAAGACACAAAAATGGTTTCAAATGTTTGATATTTGAGTTGAAATTTTTATCACATGTTTATATATCAATACAAAATGATAAAATTATTTTTGTGAATTTTTAGAAGTTTTTATGGAATTTTTACAATATTTTTAAACCCTGCTTTCTGTCCCAGAACAGTGCCTGACAGGCTCTAGCGGTCGATTGACCGGTCGACCGGACCCAGAGTCGGTCGATCGATCGGTCGACCAACGTGCACAGATCTGTGCACGTTGGCTGGCACTTGGGCCGGTCGACCGGGCGGTTGACCGGACCAGAGAGCTCTGCTCCCTGTTTTTGGGCGGTCGACCGGCTTCCTCCAACGGTCAAAAATATGACGGTTGGCGGTCGACCGGCCGATCGACCGCCAGCTGTTTTGGCTGACAATTTCAGCCAACGGCTATATTTTTGGAGAGACCTATTTATACCCCAATTCTTTGGGATTTTGGTTAAGTTTTCAAGAGCAAAAATTTCTCTCCTTTCTTGGTGTTTTAAACAAGTTTTTAAAAGAGTTTTTGTGCCAAAAAGAATTCATCTTATTTGTTTTAGAGTTTTTGGAAAAATCAAAGAAAATAGAAAAATTGGGAGATTTGTATTGTTCTTCATTTCTATCTTTTACAAGAGTTTTCCCAAGTATTTTTCTTTGAGTTTTTTGTTTTCCAAACTCTAGTTTTTTCCACACTTGAGCTATCTTCTATCCTATTCTATAGGATCAAATTGTTTTGTGGAAAAAGATATAGTTTGAGGTTGTTGATACCTCCTTGTGTTGTACCCTCCTTTATTGCTTGTATCCCTCTTTGGTAAAGGTTGATTTGGAGTGGTTGTTGCTCCCTTTTTGGTAGAGGTTGAGATTGTGGTTTGCTCCCTCTAGTGAGAGGTGGAGTTGGTGATTGTTTGCATCCCTCTTGGTAAGGTGGATTGTGTTTGTAAAGCCTCGGTGGAGGTTGTTGGTTGAGAGAGGAGTTCGGTACTCCCGGTTGTTGTACAAATTCTCCTCGGTGGAGGTTCCCTCGGTGGGAGTCCTCGGTGGACAAGTTAGTGGATTAGAAATCCTTCTCGGTGAAGGCGGGGACGTAGAGGTAGGGGCTCGAACCTCGGAACATATCATTGTGTTTGCGTTTGATCCATTGACTCTCTCTCTCTTTTATTTGTGCATTGCATCTTTCATAGCATCATATCATATTTGCTTGTGTTGAGCATTGATTCATATTGCCATATCTATTATATGCTTGTGTGCTTGTGTGCCTCACTTATACTTAACCACGAGAGCTTCATATAGCGCCTCAACTCTTATTCAGAGGAATCAAGAGAAGTTAGTCCAGAGCCCTTCACGGGAAATTCAGCTACACTCGTTGGTTGTATTAAGTGAAGTTGCAAATTAGTTTTAATTTCCGCATTTAGTTCATTAGATTAGCCTATCACCTATTCACCCCCCTCTAGGTGATTTCAATTGGTATCAGAGCCTACGCTCCTGATACTTAGGTTTAACCACCTAGGAGTGAGATATTGGTTAGCTAATCTACATTTGCATTTGCACATATATTTGTTTGCACACACCATGGATTGCTTGTCACCTCCCATGTTCAATGTTTCCAACATTGACATATGGAAACTTAGGATGTCCATGTATTTGAAAACCCTAGGCTTGCATGTTTTCCTTGCCGCTACCAAGAAATGCTATCTTGGTAATAGCAATCATATAGGGGCCAATGCACAAGCCCTTGAGGCTATTAGAAGCACGCTTTCAAAAGAATATCTTATGCTTGTTTCTAACTTTGATTCCGCCTTTGCAGTGTGGAATATGTTGACCATCTCCACCTTCAAGCTTCAATTGCCAATCCAACCGGAGGAATCTAGTGGAGAATCCGAGTCACAATGCTTCATGGTCCAAGGGAATGACTCCCTTGAGGTACACTCGGAAACTCAATTAAATAGTGATGATTGTGCTAGTTCTTCATGTGATGATTATGTGGATCCAAATGTTTTAAATGAAGAACTTTCTATTGTTTGTGAAAAATTGATTGAAAAATATAATTTGTTGAAAAAGAAAAGTCTAGGAATTAATAATGAAAATAAAGACTTGCTTTCTAGGCTTAATTTGGTTTTGCAAGAAAAGGTGGAGATTTCTAATGAGAGGGAATCATTGAAATCTCAACTTGATCTTTCCCTAAAAGAAAATAAATATTTGAAAAATAAAAATGAGTGTAATGATATTTTAAAGAAAAATGAAAACTTGTCTTTAAAAGTTGATTTTGTTGTAAAAGAAAATAACTCTTTAAAAATGAAAATTGCTTCTATTTCCAAAGATTTAGAAGCTTGTTTAAAGAAGAATATTGTTTTGAAAAATAAAATTGATACACATGTTTGCCATGCTAGGATAGCTTCACCTAGATCACCCCTTGCATGCTCCACTTCTTCTATAATTAAAAATGATATAAATTTGTTGAAGAAGAATATGGATTGTTTGGGCTCCACTTTGAGCCATTGTGCCATGAAGCATACACGCTTGGAATCCTTGGTTCGAAAGAAACAAGTTCCATCCTTGCATGCACACCCATCATGGCATACACATGCTTCTCACGGACACCATCACACTATGTATGCTCATGTGTACACTTGTACACATTGTGGACGTAAGGGCCACCTTGCTAAATTTTACTATGATAGAATACATGATGATAATTTAGCAAATAATTTTGTTTGGGTTAGGAAAGGTGCTAACCCCCATGGACCTAAAAGAGTGTGGGTACCAAAGATCACCCCTATTGTATTTGATGTAGGTGTGGGCTCTCACATGACGTGAAAGTAGCGGTACCTTGGAGTGGATGCGTTCCGAGCTTCATGTGGACATTTTAGATGCATCACTTTCAAGGAAAGTTTGGTAGGAGGACCACCTTGTTTTGGAGACATGGAGAGTTGCCTCATAGGTTTTGGTAACGGTCTCTTACTCCTTATTTATGCTTGCATACTTTACATGTTCATATCATTGATTTATAGCATGTTTTGGATGTTTATAGATTATTATGTTAATGCCATGATTATTAGACCTTTGACATGCATGTATAGCATTTGAGACACCCATGTTTAATATGGACTATTATTTTGTTCTCGTATATGTTTAGCTATCATGTTTATCATAGTTCTAATAACATGTGGATTTACATAATAATCATGTTTATATTTATCATGTTGATTTATGCCTTGTTTTATGCTTCATGATTTGATTACTTGTTTAAATGTTAGTTTTCATTAAGACTAGGTATATACTTGTGCATATAGTGGGTCACAAATAAATCTATATATGTTTGTGCTTGAATGCTTATTTGTTCCCAATATATGTGCTAGTATAGTCTAGTTTTGATGATTCATGCATTTTAAACTTGTATTCCCATTTTTTGGATTTGTTTTATGATTTTGTGTTTAGCTTCATGTATATGTCTATTTTATCCAAATTATTGATTATACATATACATCCTTTGATCCACGTGCCTTCATGCATATACATTTTGTGGACTCATTGTGTTTAGGCATATGTATGTATACTTTAGTTTGTATAGGACATACATATACCTTGAAGTTTAAATTATTTAATGAAAATTTAGTTTTTTATGTTTCCATGTTTCAAGGAATCTAAATTGAGCTTAATTGAAAATTTTCATGTTGATATGTGTCACACAACACTTGTTCACTCACTTTATATGGTTTCTCATGATTGTGTTTTCATGAGTATAATATGTGCCTTAATGATTTTGAGTGTTTAGTACCATGTGATTTACATGTGTTTCATGAAAAATAATTTTGTTTTATTCCTTGCTTGAAGGATTTCGTACTAGTTAACAAATTTTTCCATTTAACTAGTTCGTATTCTTCGTTTTGATATGAGGTATACACTTGTTCTTATTGTTATTTCAATTGGTATCATTGGATTCTTTCAATTGATATCAATATTGAAAGTTTTATATACTCATATTTTGTTGTTGTGTATGTATGCTTTCAATTGGTATCATCTATTTTTGATTGGTACTCATTTTTCATACACTTCTACATGTTTTATTTGTGCTTATTATATCTCTATATCCTGAGCACAAATTTTGTCTATGGATAAGCTTGAATTTTTAATGATTATCTTGTTTCAATTGGTTAGTTTTCAATTGGTATCCTAACTCAAGCTTATGCATGATTTTAGTTGGTATTTCATAAAGGGGGAGAAAATTCGATTTTGTTTTTCAATTGGTATTTGTTTTCCACTCCCACACTTTATGATTAAAAGAAATAAATTTTGAATTATGACTTTCATTTGGTATCATATGCTAATAAAGTATAATACTTTCAATTTGATATCAAGATGGTTTATTTACAATTGGTATGCTATTTGTTTACTTATCAATAGGTATCAAGATTTTGTTTTCACTTTCAATTGGTCTATGATATAAAATTGTTTAAGTGAAATTTGTTTCAATGCCTTATTTACTTTCAATTGATATAGGCATGTTTTTATGTTCACCTTTTATTGGTATCAAGATGCAATTCATTGACATATTTTTAATTGGTATCATAATTGGATGTCACCCCTTATTGACTTTGTTTTTGTTTTAGACAACAAGGGGAAGAACATTTTGTTTTGGTTTTACCCCTTTGTTGATGATTGACAAAAAGGGGGAGAAGAATTTGAGTTTATATGCATATGTTTTTGTATGCATGTTTTATGCTTTTAGAAAAGAGCTTTATTTGTTTATTTATTGGTATCAAGAGCATTACTTGTTTTTGTTTTTGGTATCAAGAGCTTTGTTTAAAGAACATGTTTTATTGTTTATGCATGTCTATGCATGTTTCATGTTTAGTATTTATTGCATATGTTTATGTTTATTTGGTATGCATGAGTTAAGGGGGAGCTTCTTTGAAGCTTAACTTTAATCCATGCATATATAACTCCATGAGTTTTGTCATCATCAAAAAGGGGGAGATTGTTGGCCCAGAGGCCTTCCACTCTACTTTTAATGATGATTAACTCATGTAGTTATGTTTACTAATTATCTTGTGATGTTTAGTTTCAGATCATTAACCAAGATATTAGTTGGTGAAAGATTCCAAATCAACTTTCACATAGTGATTCCAGAGCCCGAGCATCAAGATCATACATTGCACTCGGTGGATCACGTTTTGGATCGAGTCGGCTTGAAGACGGAGATCGTCAAGAAGACTTAGGTATCCATAGTTTAGTTTAGTGTGTTTTAGATCCATGTGTAAACATTAGATAGTTGATATGCTCAAGTACACAATACATACACGTTTTATGTTATTGGTATTTTTAACAAAACATATTTTTGGAATTAAAGACAAAAACTATGATATATATGTTTCATGTATATTGGACCTATGTCCATATGCAACATGCCTAATAATGTTTAAATATTATGTTTTTGTATTTGAATGAGTTTTAGGAAAAATCAGATTTCCTATTGAAAAATACATGTTTGGAAAAATACAGGTTTTGGTTTTTGGAAAAACTTGTAAGACACAAAAATGGTTTCAAATGCTTGATATTTGAGTTGAAATTTTTATCACATCTTAATGCAAAATGATAAAACTATTTTTGTGGATTTTTAGAAGTTTTTATGGAATTTTTACAATATTTTTAAATCCTGTTTTCTGTCCCAGAACAGTGCCTGACAGGCTCTGGCGGTCGACCGACCGGTCGACCGATCGGTCGACCGACGTGCACAGATCTGTGCACGTTGGCTGGCACTTGGGCCGGTCGACCGGGCGGTCGACTGTACCAGAGAGCTCTGCTCTCTGTTTTTGGGCGGTCGACCGGCTTCCTCCAACGGTCAAAAATATGATCGTTGGCGGTCGACCGGCCGGTCGACCGCCAGCTGTTCTGGCTGACAATTTTAGCCAACGGCTACATTTTTGGAGAGGCCTATTTATACCCCAATTCTTTGGGATTTTGGCTAAGTTTTCAAGAGCAAAAATTTCTCTCCTTTCTTGGTGTTTTAAACAAGTTTTTAAAAGAGTTTTTGTGCCAAAAAGAATTCATCTTATTTGTTTTAGAGTTTTTAGAAAAATCAAAGAAAATAGAAAATTTGGGAGATTTGCATTGTTCTTCATTTCTATCTTTTACAAGAGTTTTTCCAAGTATTTTTCTTTGAGTTTTTTGTTTTCCAAACTCTAGTTTTTTTCACACTTGAGCTATCTTCTATCCTATTCTATAGGATCAAATTGTTTTGTGAAAAAAGATATAGTTTGAGGTTGTTGATACCTCCTTGTGTTGTACCCTCCTTTATTGCTTGTATCCCTCTTTGGTAGAGGTTGATTTGGAGTGGTTGTTGCTCCCTCTTTGGTAGAGGTTGAGATTGTGGTTTGCTCCCTCTAGTGAGAGGTGGAGTTGGTGATTGTTTGTATCCCTCTTGGTGAGGTGGATTGTGTTTGTAAAGCCTCGGTGGAGGTTATTGGTTGAGAGAGGAGTTCGGTACTCCCGGTTGTTGTACAAATCCTCTTCGGTGGAGGTTCCCTCGGTGGGAGTCCTCGGTGGATAAGTTAGTGGATTAGAAATCCTTCTCGGTGAAGGCGGGGACGTAGAGGTAGGGGCTCGAACCTCGGAACATATCATTGTGTTTGCGTTTGATCCATTGACTCTCTCTCTTTTATTTGTGCATTGCATCTTTCATAGCATCATATCATATTTGCTTGTGTTGAGCATTGATTCATATTGTCATATCTATTATATGCTTGTGTGCTTGTGTGCCTCACTTATACTTAACCACGAGAGCTTCATATAGCGCCTCAACTCTTATTCAGAGGAATCAAGAGGAGTTAGTCCAGAGCCCTTCACGGGAAATTCGGCTACACTCGTTGGTTGTATTAAGTGAAGTTGCAAATTAGTTTTAATTTCCGCATTTAGTTCATTAGATTAGCCTATCACCTATTCACCCCCCCTAGGTGATTTCACAAGGAAGTGAGGAAGTGGGAGGCCTCATTTTTCACTTCCATTGTCCATCCAACACTGTAAAAGAAAAATGAAAAACCCCTTTCCTTTCCCTTTTCCTTTTACATCTGTCTTTTACACAACCATTTTCCCACTTCCAAGGTGCTATAGTTAATTTTGTAGTCATGTGAATCTCATTTGTAATAAGTTGTAACTTAAAACAGTTAATTTGTGGTCATGTAAATCTCATTTGCATTCTAATTACTGTCCAATTTTTTTTCATAATTAATTTTTATTTTAATATTATTTTGCGGTTAACTTTGTGGTCAATTTTTTCACTTCCACTTTCACATTACCATCCAAACACCGAAAAAGATAACATTTTTCAAACCACGCTTCCCAACAACATCCAAACACCGGAAAACTTACTAACCAATTCTCAACTTCAAGGAACTATTACTACTTCCTCACTTCCATCCCAAACCAAACAGCCCTTTGGGTAAGAGTTGCAACTTGAATTGTGGAGCAAGTGATTCAGCTAAGAAACACACACACACACACACACACACACACACACACACACACACACACACACACACACTAGATTTCTTGACATGTGTCATGCTATAATTAGGAAACTACTTGTCAAATACTCAAATTAGAATAAACAATGATACTTAGACTGGGGTCTGCACCCTTGCCAGCTGGCTCCACCTGAACAGAGAAAAGTTAAGGAACAATACACATGACAACTTTTCTTTTTTTATTTCTCCCCATTTCAATTGGAGCTAAGGGTTTGCAGACTACTTGTTACTCAATTAGAATTAAAATTGCAAACCCTTCTTGGGAGTGTGCACTTTGTCTATGCATATATATAAATGTAATGTGGTTTGTCCCTTTGTCTTCTAACTCCACGTAACCTGCCAGCTCCCATAATTTTTTTAACCAAATTTGAATGTTCCAGTTCATATGATGAATTTTTTTATGCAGATGTGAATGTTTTATATAAATTATTCGGAGAAGCTCAGTTTTAGGAATGGGTGCTCCCACATCTTTAACAAAGTGGACTTCAGAGGATGATCTCTTACTGAAGAATGCTGTTGAGGTAATTATCATATGTGATGTTTCTTTATACCTTTGAAATTTGAGAAAATTACATTTTATAACTTTTTGTATTTGATGCTCGCTTACCTACAATGCATCGATGCGTTCACTGGAACTATTGGGATGAACATCATCTTGAATCCTGCATGGTTGAAATTTCTTGTCATGGCAAATTTTTTAGATTTTCTGTATTAGGCCCTTAAATTAAGCTTGGGTGAGGGCTATGTTTAATTTTTATAGTTTCACTCATTCTATGGAGGAGGCACATCTGGACCAGATATCTTTTGCTTCCTAATGAAAGAAAGTGGCGACACATCCATATCACATGTTAATTGTATTATTAGCATAGCATAAAATGAAAGCTCTTAGTGAAATATATGGCTTTATAGCTTAGCAGAAGTAATGGAATAAAAGTACAACAGAGAAACACCTTCATTCCAATCTTTTGCGTTAGTGGAATATGAATCTTGGTTATAATTTATTGTTATAATTTATTGTTTGACATTCGAAGCAAACTTTATAGATGGAACTAAAAGCTGATCATGGATGGTTTATTGGCAGATGACAGTGATCTTAGCTGGAGTTAATGATTGAGCTGTACTATAATATTTTATCCACTGTACTGAACTATATTTTTGCACTCTTTTGTAAAGACTTTTTTTAGCACATTTACCTGTCTTCTGTTTAATTATCTTTCCCAATTTTAGTTTAAATGTTAGCTGGGCTGGTGTGTATTAAAAGAATTCCTTTGTGCTTTTATATTTGACAGGCAGGTGCTTCCTTGGAGTCATTGGCCAAGGGTGCAGTTCAGTTCTCATGTCGATTTACTATTCATCAACTACGAGATCGATGGCACTCTCTCCTGTATGATTTAGATACCTCAACAGAGGCATCTGCACGGATTGTTGAGATTGAGATTGAACTTGCTGCATCAAATCTTTCGAAAGACAACCGAGCTTGCAATCCTAATTCTAAAGGAAAGGAGTCGTCATCTGGGAAAAGGAAAGCAGGCAGTGTGCGAAGCCATTACTATGCCATGCGAAAGAGAATTCATAGTGAACCTTGTGCTGTTAACCCAAGTTTTCATGAGCCATCTGCTTTGCTTGCATCTAATGGATGTGATAATGGTTCTAGGGATCAGTTGAAACCTCAGAGCAAGCCTCCAGCTGATGACTTTGCTCTTGAAGTACCTTTTTCAGATGATCATGGACATGAGGACACAGGCTATAGTAGTGGACAACATGCTTTCACTGAACTGATGAGAGTCAATTCATCCGCTGCTAATGGTAATGTTTCTCGCCAGTCATATCATGCAGAGCATGTCTACTCAGTTGAAGATGAAATTCCAGATGGAACGCATGAAGGTTGTTTGTTTGGGTATCCAGGAAGTATTTCTTCTGCACCTCGTGATGAGGCAGAATGTAACAACAAAAACCAGTCTTTTGAACATACTTTTCAACAGAGAGATTTTCCCAACATCCTTGGAGAAAATCTTTTTGATACTTCTGCAGATGTTCATGAAATCAGCCAATTGAATGCTTTGGCTAGAAGCAGCCCATATAAAAAAGAGAATGTTGAAGCCAGGCCCCTATCAGGTTTTGATTCATCAAATACTAATGGGGAATTTCTTTGCTCTGATTTTGTCAGAAACGATAACTTAAGTCCCCATATTCCGGACTATGGTGGTATATTGCCTGGATATTTTTCTCCACCATCTGGCATGCCTATCTGGAGGACTATGGAGGACACTTCAACACCTTCAATGCCAATGGATGGGCATTATGGAGACAAAGACCAAGGGTTACTCAATGTGGATGATCATAAGACTATCGATGCACCAGGATGTGATGTTGGTTCCTCAGAACAGTTGAATGATGCTGTGTGTGATACTGGATTAAACTATCAATCTTTTACACCCGAAAATGACTTCATGAATTTTCCCGATTCTTATATGGATTTTTCTCTGCTCTTCAATAATCTGAATGAAAAACACAATACAGATAGGCCTTGTCTTGGTCTAAGCTCCATTTTGTTGAATTCTCCAAGTGACACACATCATGGTGTAGCCAACTCAAATAACCTTGGAGCAACAAATGTTTTGGAGACATGCCTTGTAATTCCTGACGCAGAATGCTCGAAAGAACCCAATGTTCTTTGTGATCAGATGCATTCTGGCCTTCATAATAATCATAATACTTCTTTTTCAGGCATCACTATGCCATCTACATCCTCACAGACATCTAATACAGTGGAACTTCAAGAAGAATTTATGAACTGTGCACTGAACGAGCAGGATCTTGATATCCCAAATAATGATCATGTCATTTTTCCTGTTCAAGAGTTTCTCCCATTTCCTTCTAATTCAGAGCAACGTTCTAGGGGAATCACTGGCTTGTTCTCCTCTGATAATGTCTTGTGTACTGATGGTAGGGATCCTGTTGGAGATTTAAACAAAGTAAAAGGACAGGTAGCAAATGTGCAACCCACAGTAACCTCTTTGAAGGAAAGTTTATCGAGTTTTCCCAAAGTAGGCATGCTGCTTTCATGTGATGGCTGTGCTGTGAAAACTGAGCCATCTAAGTATAGTTCTATAGCTGGAGGCTCTAGATTTGCAGGTAGTGGTATTGATGAACCAACGCCATGCAAATCAGCTACTGTTGGTCTAAGCTCTACACCAGTTACTGCATTGAAGGAAGAAAGCGCGGCTCTATGTTTTCAGAATCAGGACAAACCTGATGCTGCTTTTGCATCTTTTCTAGAAAATCATCTTCAGGAGATTGATAATG
Source organism: Agave tequilana (assembly GCA_038442645.1). Lineage (NCBI taxonomy): Eukaryota > Viridiplantae > Streptophyta > Magnoliopsida > Asparagales > Asparagaceae > Agave > Agave tequilana. Next base: position 77,881 of record JAVJIF010000397.1, on the reverse strand, counting down.
TGACTGATAGTTATCCAGAAGAAGCAACCATGCAAGTTGGAGTTCAGGCATGCTTGCCAGCACATCCAGATCTGGTTTCTGCAGAAGTGGGGTTCTCAGATACAATTGCAATTATGTCAACCTCCGATCAAGAGGAGCAATTTTCTGACAGTGAAGATGATGTTCCTTACTTTTCTGACATTGAGGCTTTGGTAAAACTTTTGTCTTGGTCTTTTGTGTGTTGTCTGTGCATGTATCCTATCATTGCTCTTTTCTATTTATTTGCTCTTTTGAGGCATGTAAAACTAATACCTGACCTTTTCCAGATACTTGATATGGACTTGGGTCCATATGATACGGAATCATGTCTGCTCTCCAAAGAAGGTACTTAAAACTTGCACCATGTTCACTAAGCACTCCACAGTTCGATACTTAGCCCCTCTTCAAAGTTGTTTTTGATTAACTATCTAGTGACTGGCGTGCAAAACCCTTTGGATTAATTTTTGTCTATGCCTGTAATATATATGCACTTCAGCACCATCCTTGAATAAGGTGAACCTTGCTTTGTTGAAAATGAATTATTTGCATTTAAGTTCAAATTACTTAAACTGGTTTAATTATAGCTTGCATTTGTTTGCAAGAGGTGCAATTTGCTTTCTGCTATACACAAGAGGTACAATTTGCTTTCTGCTATAGCCTATACATAATGGTACAATGGAAATAAGTGTTCTATTTTTGAGAGGGAGTGTTCTTATTGGAGCGGTCTGAGGAAGTGCCACTTTCACTAGACTAACTGGATTTGCTTGAAACAACTAGTTCTACTTCAATCTTCTAAGGTGCTTGACATAAAACTGAAAAGTTCCAAATGTTTAGCAATGACTTCAGCTAGCATCTGACATGCCCGGTAATGCTGACTTGAACTGGCTCCTGCAGCAGTTAATCAGTTACTGCTTCCTTATCTTTATCGTATTTTCTCAGCTTTTGAGAACCTTGGTCCTGGATTCATCATTTTGCAATCTAATTCCTTTCTTTAAGATAAGCCATATTGTCTTCCCCATGTGCCTTAACCACACCTTTCCATCCTCCATGTAGCTACATTCAGGAATTATTATTATTTACTGTTATTCATATCATGCATTATTTGTAGAAGTGAGCAAATATGTCTGAAGGGGGTAGGGAGATATGTTTTTTTCCAGCTATTTTATTTTTATTTTTATTTTTATTTTTATTGTACTCTCTGCCTGGCAACTGGTATGGAGCATTGCATTTATGTCTTGGTGTCTTTTGGCTATGCTGGGGGTTTAAAAGTAGTGTTTTGTATCAAATATATGATTCATGGGCTTAATGCAAAATACCTGATTCAAACCACTGCTTTTAAACCCCCCAGCGTAGCCAAACGATACCAAGAAGTAAATGAGCCTCCATACCAGTTGCCGGGCACCAGAGCTACTGATGTGACCAGGCACCAGAGCTACTAATGGGAAATAAGAGCTTTAACCTAGTGAATAACTAAGAAACTTTTGGGATTTTATGGATTTAAAAGAAAGCCTTGTCTAAGCAAATACATACATCTGTGAGGACTAATAATTAATGTAGCATTGACACTTCTATCATGAATCTGGGTTATATTGGACATGTGCCATGCACATATATCGACCCAATACCACTGTTTTGTGTGTTCCCTTTAGAATTTTTCATGTATTGGTGTGTCATGCCACGTCCCAGAGTGTTAGTGCAACATAGCTAACAATAAAACTGGAGTTGAAATGAACTAATGGTCTTATTGAACTTTTCATCATCTATGACATAAATAGACAGTAGTGCTTACTTGTTAGTTCATGTTATTTCTATTTGCAAATACTTACGATCTTTCTTTCTTTTAGTTCCATGAGACTACTGAATTTAACTTCTCATCTTGTATACGTAAATAGACAGTATGACATAACTGTGAGTTCATTTTCTTTTTCTGGTTGCAAATACATGCTTGCATAATCTGTCCATTTTTTTTCCTTCTGGTTATAGCGATGTGTTTGCACACCTCTTTTCACTGTCACACATTCCTAAATCCACTGATCTTTTTATGTTCAGTATCAAGATATCAGCAGATCAATACAAAGAATACCGTTAGGGGGGAGCAAGGTTTTCATTCTCAGACAAATAGGTCTATTTCATCTCATGGGGCTTTTGCGGTTTTCTATGGCCGTCATTTGAAGTATTTCATAAAAAATCCTGAGGTAATTATATAACCAGGCTATGTGATTTATTTAGATTTATCTTTGACATTTTATTTGTCATATTCTACAGCCCAATTGTTAGTTCCACCAGTTATTATCCTCCACTTAATCTGGTTGAAACTTTTCTAGTACAACTTAGAAGACATCAGCTTGTTTTTTCTTGCACTGTATTATAACTTGCTGGAAAATCGAGATTTTTAAATGGTGCGTAATATCATTGCAACACCATCTTATCTCTAAGAAATGAATCCTTACATCATTTGGGCCTTGCCAAATAATTTTTTTTAATAAAAACTCGTTTGTTGCTTATTGTGTTATGAAATAGGGAGGTGCACATAAGCAGGCAAGAAGCAAGTAATTGCGAGGTGCCACTTCCAAAAGTATTTGTGTGTGATGGTAATTTGAAAATAGTGCATTTTAACTATGAGGAATTAGTTGGTAGCAGTACATTAATGAAGGCAAGGAGTTGCAATAATTTAGTATAGCATTGCATTAAGTAGTTTCAAGGTGGAACTTCCAACAAATGCAGGTGTGCAGAGGGTCTCAAATACTAGTTAATGTTTTCAGACTTCGTAAGAGAGGGTGTCCAAGGAATACCTTATGGAGGTAGCAACATGTCTTCATGTTACTATTATCCTGAAGTAATAACTGATGCAATACAGTATATAGGTGAATCAAACTTGAAAATATAGATAGGACTTCATAGCAGGTTTCCCTTTCAGATCCTAGAAGTTCACTACAATTCTGAGCAGCTCACTGTTTTTGCAAATCTAGTGCAGGGATGGTATTTTAAATTGTTGTAGACCAGATACTTTATTTTAAAAAGAAATTCAGCAAACAAATTAAAATGATGGAACCACCAAAGTTGATCGCTTGACTCCAAAAAATGCCTTAGAATCGAAGAGGCAAGGGACTGATTTTGGGACTGAAGTATGCATCAGCATCATGTGGAAGGTGGCTGAGAAGAGTAGGAAGGTTAAGCTGGATGGAACTACTTGAAAGGAAAACCAGATAGCTTAGACTAGGGTCTCAACTTTCTCAAAGGGTTTCACATCTCTGAGTTATTTCTCTCAAAATCTATTGATGCTTCATTGATTTCAGCTTAGATATTAAAGGATGAAAACAACCTAAAAAAGACCCTAACTAATAGCTAATTGGATCTCTAGATTCTTAAAATATGTTATCCCAAACAGTATTACATTTTTTGCTGCTACAGCTGCTACAATCTTATAACCTAATCTAAATCAACCAGAAATCCTGTCCGGTCATATTTTAACTCCTAGAAATCATCATCTAGTATTCTATCAAGTCTAATCAAGTTACAGAATCCTATTTCATATCCTATTTCATTGGTGGTGTGTAAAGCTAATCAAATCAATCACAGATTGATGTAGACATCCTGGGTTTCATTAAACTCATCTTAATAAAATGAAGCAAAAATATTAATAGTGATAAAACAAACTAAAACAAAAAAAAAGATAAAATGTTTTAGCCCACATCAAAAGTCTGAATTTGAAATTTGAAAGCAACAATTATTGTTATACATTTTGCAGTATATCGTCTATTAATTTAATCAACAATTCTGGCTGATGACTTTATGTTTAAAATGCTCTATATTGTCCACCTAAGTTTGTGTGGAATCGCTAATTTAAATCTTTGAATTATTGTGATATCATCAAACACTTTTATTGATTTTCTGCCAAGGACATGCATTATTTTGAATGTGTAGGTGTCAATTGGAAGAGACACAGAAGATGTAAAAGTTGACATTGACTTGGGAAGAGAAGGACGTACTCATAAAATATCTCGACATCAGGTAATATTATTTTGTATTGCTTACAGTTTACTAAGTAGATATTGCCATTTCCCTCTTGAAATTAAGCTCTCAAGCAAAGTGATCTTACTCCATGGCTTTAACATGGAGCTTGACACTGATTAAGTCATTGCCCGGTTGTTGAACTGACTTAATGCATTTGTCAGCTTTTATTGTTCATGATCTGAGCACCTAAAAGTATTGCTTAAGTTTTCATGATCTGAGCACCTAAACAGTTGCTTCCTATATCTCTCTCTATAACTAAAGCGTGCATTCACCAGCTTCACTCGGAACAACCATAATTATTTTTTGGATATTAAAGCTTTACAAAGTTACATTTTGATTGTCTGCAATGTACTGTATATATTTATTCAAAAGTTACATTTTGATTGTCTGCAATGTACTGTATATATTTATTCAAAAGTTACATTTTGATTGTCTGCAACGTACTGTATATATTTATTCAATTAATGCGATGTCATGTCTGCATCTATCTTAAATATTTATGTTTTGTCTTTCTCTGATGAAGGCAAGCATTAAGATGGATGAAGAGGGAGCATTTTCGCTAAAGAACATTGGCAAGTTTTCAATCTTTGTCAATGGTAAGGAAGTGCCTGCAAGAAAGCGCATAAATCTACTCTCACATTCTCTCATTGAGGTATGTGGATTATTACCTTTTGCATAGAATTGAACTTGTGGTGCTAACATTATAATTCTTTGTTCAGAACATGCAACATACTTATAGAAGAGCTATTATCCTTGCCTTCAACTCACTTTATCATATCATTATATTTTGTGGATTACATAAACCAGTAACTATTCTTTAAGCTGCATCAAATCTTCTTCAAAAATATAAACTTGTCCATTTACAAAGCCTTTTGCAATACAAAATGAGAAATGTGCATATAATGGAATGATGTAAGCCTTTGAGATACATCAATGTTAATTCTATGCTGGAGTTACTACTGTCTATAATCCCCACCACCTCCCCAGCCCAAAACCTCAACACGCGCGCGCGCACATAGGGGGGGGGGGGGGGGGATTTGGAAGATGTTTAGTTCTATAATCAAATTGGGAATTAATGTTAATCAATTAAGGACTTTTAATTAGAGATCTTTTCATGACTTTCTTATTTCTTTTAAATTCCTCTAACTTTTTACTTATTAACCCTAAAATAATTAATTAATTAGTGATCTTGAGTAAATTAAGGTTCTTAATGAATAATCAATCCTAGTCAAATATAAATCCTCCATGGATCTTTAATTTCCTAGTCAAATTGAAGCATTAACATTTATATCTTAATTGCCTCCATCCAAGTTCATTTAGCCTCCTTCTAGTTTTGATTGCTCCATTAATTATAATCTTATCATTTTTCTTAGTTGGTGCATTTATCGGCCGACATTGCACATGCCAAAACATTCCCAATCTATCTCCTTCATTTTATCCATAATGTTGCCAATTTGCCACTCATCAATCCCATCCAGCATTCTCATTTCTTACCATCTCTTATTGGATTGCTAGATTGCCACTCATCCATCTGAACATTCTTATTTCAGCTACATCTATTGTTTGACATATTTTCTAATTGCCCAACATTCTGAACTATAGAGCATTGTCGGTCTTATAGTCATTCTATAAAAATTTTCTTTTTCTTTTATAGGTATTCATGATCACATAAAACACCCGAGGCACTTCTCAATGTCGGGTATCCTCAATAAGAGACTCTCAAAGTAATAATAATAATTTGATTAAATGAACCTCAAGCAAAGATGAAGACATTTAGTAGGATTGTAAGGAGATAATAATGCTTCTACTAAATTTAAATGCTATGAAATACTAAAACTAAGTTTGAAAACCATATCGGTAGAAAAGATGCGTGCTTGCAATGGTGTCTTTTAAAGCTAATCGTGATTTCTGAAGAGAACTGTTGGCCCAATGACCATAGATAGCCTTAAAGTGATTTAGAGAAAAGAGAACTGGAATTAATGCTTTTACGATGGTATTCTTCTTGTAAACCTTCCGTTGTGTTTTTTTTTGCCCAAAATATTTTCAATACTATATCTGTTTCAGTGACAATGTTTATTTTTATCTAAATGAAACATGAAAGGACTAGGATTAATATAGCAATCAGCACCTACGGTAAAAGATACTCATTTTTGCAGCAGGAGTCTTCAACTCATCATTCTTTATATTATGCTTGTTAGGTCTGCTACTATATGTGAGAACTGGACAGTGTGTGGCCAGCTGACTGTATAACAAAAAAGGAAAAGAAAAAAAAAAAAAAGAAAAAGAGTAGAAAGGCATGTTTCCTCTTCCTTCCTTGGTTTAAACATTGTAGGCTTCTTTAAGGACAGACCCAACTTAATAAAAATATAGGTTTCTAGGAAATTCTACCTCCTCGTAGACAGCTATGGACAAGCCGTTAGAATCCAGAAGTGAATCGGAACTTAATCCTTCAAATTACTATGTTCTTATAATAGTCCCCAAAAATTATTATTTTCATCTTAATTTCTTTAATTATTAAACCTTAAATACTTTTAGTTATATTATTCCATTCAACTCATCTGTTGGAATACTTAAGTTTGGTTTTTTTTCCTGCAAAAAGTCTAACCTGGATATTGTAGCTTAACTAGCAGAACTAATTATTATAAAAATATCAAGATTTGAGATATTAATATGGCAATAAGATTACTTTTAGATTGACTAAGCTGGCTAATGACCGTCTCAATTTATCTTCTCTCTCCATTCGGTAGAAGCAGCATTGCAGCCATTTACATGACTACTCAACAAAATATTAAATTTCTAGCAATTTTCATATCTTTTCTCCGCTATAAAAATTGATTTTGTTTCCTTTTTACATAACAGAATTTTTGGTATACCTTTTTTTCCATATTTCTGAAACAATGTCTTTTTGAGTAATTTATGGCGCCAAAATTCTCCTGCCTTCTATTATTTATCTCTATGGTTTTAATTGTCAATTTTCCAATTGGAAGACTGTAGTTCCAATTTTACGTGTTCACGCTGGTGGACTAACCTGTGTCCACCAGCTCACGCATATATTGAGAAATTTCTTTTATTGTTTATTAATATACTTATTTAATATTATATTATTATTATTATATTAATTATGTAGTAACTAAATAGTTGTAATAACCTATCACATCATTTTTAATTTTCTTCTTTGGGTTTTTTTTAATTTTTTAACTGTCGATATCAGTTTTAGAACTTTCTCAGTATGATCTCCGAACTAAGGGCAACAAACAACACTTATTTCAAAATTACACCTTTTCTTTTTAAGGAAAACTTAAAAATCTATCAAAACCACAGCTTCATCATCATCACCACAACAAATAAACCTACAAGTCTAAAGATATTCTCATCTCAAGTTCTTAATAAATAAAATGACAATAGAGAGAAAGTAACGCTATAGCTCATTGTATTCTTACTCAAATTTAAATGTTATGGTGTTTGAGATATTAAGCGAATACTTTTGAGTTTTTTTGCTTACACAATAAAATACGAAGTGAAAACTCAAAGTATTCACTTGATATTTTATTATGTAACTATACAAAAGAAGACCCACACAATTTTATTTTAAATCCACATGCATAGCACATGCAAAACTCTAGTTTGTCTGCTCTTTTGCACCTGGGAGTACTTACAAAGTTGTCGCCACAAGTCTTCGGAATATATATATAATCATCTAAAACATAATATTTTGCTTACGATGGCAGATCCAGAGCATGCACTTTGCATTTGAAGCGAATGAGAGTGCGGTCAGGCATTACGTCAAGACAAAAAAACCCAATGAAGCAGCCAAGAACTGAACCCATTATGTCGGACTGGAGCCCAGATCTGAACCCATGAGCCGGTGCACTGCACTCCCCTATTAGCTTGCTACCGTATCCGTATCATTCTGCCGCACCTGTTTTGTATGCATTCCATGGTTCAGACCATTTGTGGTGCTTTTGAGAAGAGTCACAGCAACCAGAAAATATTTTCGGTTATACATGTGTACATGCCTTCAACTTTGATTCGCGGTTTTTTTCCCTTTCTGAACATTTTCACAAATTGTTCTACTTTTGGTGTGTGGATGTCATTGCTATTATGTGAGAGTAGCTCATCTTCCTGCAGCCAGCTACAAACCTATAAGCCAGTTATCTGTCGATGACCTGCTCGAGCTCTAGGTCCATTGGAAATTGGCAAATCTGCTGCTGCTACTCGCCTCCTAGATATTTGCCACCACTGATGCCGAAATATTTGCTCTCCAAAAATGTCGGAGAAACAAATAAATGATGCATATGGCCCTGGCCTTGAGCAGTACTTAATATTTTGCTTTTTAGCAAGATTTGGTTTCAATCGTGACGATCACATTTTCCTCCTTTATGATCGTTATGGTACGTTTTGCATGATGGTCTTGCTGAAAAAAAGTAGGGATGCGTATGCTTATGAGAGAATTTGTGCAATCCACTTAGTATTATTGGTTGGTTTAAACTGATATGCAGCTGTTTTGTTTGTACAAAAAAGGCCTTCAAGTCTCTTCTTTCAAATCTGAAGCATCCACAAAGGTCTTTGGGTGTTTCAGCGAGGACATCACTTGTTTGTTTGATGTGTGAGAGAACTCGTATAGATCTCTAAAAATTATCAAATGTAAGAATTTATGATTCTCAGTAAAAAAGTAGGAGGTTTTGAAAGATACAGAAAAAAATGAAGACATTTCGTTCGCTGTCCAGGATAGAGATATCCTCTCTCTCTTGCCAACTGTTAGATGTCAACAAGAGATGAGAAGAAATTTATCCTGATCTTGCTCGCACAAAGTTGAACTTTGTCCTCAAGTTTAGAACATTATTGAACTCCCAAGAGAAGGTTATAAATTGAATAGAAGTACCATCTATGTTTCATGTACACAATAACAAAAGTTGTGATTTGCTTCTGAGAGACTGGAGGTTATTTCTCTTCCATATTTGTTTCCATCTCCCCCCCCTCTTTCTCTTGATGAACTTGACTCAGTTATACAAGAATCAAAAATTGCCTGAGAAACAAAAAAGACTAGCTGTGCAGAAATGGCTGTATCTAACAGGCCACCACTATACAGTATCAACCATCTTGAATCATAGCTTTAACGGCCCAACGCGAATGAGATTGTTGTACAGAATAAATTAGCTTGTATATTTTCAAACCCCTGACAAGAACTTGCAGGTATCAGGGACACCTGCATGTGGCAGGGATATTATTGGGACAATTCAAGTAATTCCCATATCTTTATTGTCCCATCATCACTTGCAGAAGCTAGCAGTCTCCAGTTCTGAAAAGGGCAAAGAGCACACATTTAGGGCACAGAAAAACGCTTCAAACAAATGTTAGTACAATGGGGAGACGTGGAGAGATCTGGCTATAGTTGCTGGAAACTCATATCAGTAAGCAGGAGAAGCTCACCTTCGGGCTCCACCGCACGCAGTTCACATCCATGTCATGGGCCTTCTCCTTCTTCAGCAATAGTCTGTATGAAGGTCCATCGACCTGCAAGTTGATATGTAAGCCTAGAAAATTTTGCTTTGTTTGAAACGGTTAATTGGAAAAGACAGATTGTGTATCATTTGCACTGGCAAATGCAAAGAACAACACAGAAGACGCCGTCCAAAATAATGCAGTTTGGAAGAAGCATATCACCATTAGATCAAAGAGTATGACCATTAGCTCATTGCTACATGACACACAGACATAGGGTCACAACCCAGACTAGTCCTTTCTACTTATCAACTATAAAATCATGAAGGAAATATATTTTATAGAACAAATATGCACCATAAAATAAAATCTGACTAGCGCCACAATTCAGGTCCATGTTGTTTATTATATGTTTATTACACGTGTCCTGCCATTTGCTAGGCACCAAAAGACTAATACAATTAAGTCAAAAGATTCTCCAGCTTAGGCTAGTAGAGAAGTTACTTATAACAGAAGCAGGACAATAAATTCAGAAGGATTCAAGGAGTTCTAGCGAAGTGAAAAGCAATGCATGCAACACCACCTAATCTAACATTTATCTTTTCCAATCTGTCTTTTAAAAATATAAACTCGAGAAGAAATAAGTATGAACAGTACCAACAAGTCTTCGCTCTTAACAAAAAGACGTATAGCATCATCAGCTGCTCCACTGGCAATTACACCCTCCCTGTAAATTAAGAAATGAAAACAGTGAATTCTTCATTACAATGTGCAATGACATCCCACATTCCCTCGTCAGACTGACTAAGCTGACAAACTGTTTCCGGCAACTATAAGCATACCTGGTAAACTCGTCTGTGCCAACTAAAATGAATGACACAAATACGATTTGAAAATATACAATGATACTCTTAAGATTATCCATAATCACCTAACTCTACTTATCCAGACTATGAAAGTTCTACTTTGCCCAGATGATTAAAACCAATTAAGAATTGCCCCAGCCGCACAATCACCTAACTTAGGAGCGCAATAGGGGCAGGTACAAAAATATATCGATAGCACCACTCTTCTTTTCTTTTCTTTTTTCCCCTTCTTCTTTTCTTGCTGTTAGCTGCTACATATTCAAGAAGGGATACTATTCAGATATTCTTAAAATAAACAAAAAACGGGTGCTATTCAAATATTACTGACTAGAACTTTGCAGGGGAAATGGGTTTTAATTTAATCCTCTACATTAAAATAAAAAAGGCATATAAGATCACTTTGGATCACGATATTACATTCATAGCATTATGCTAAAGGCACTGGAACTTGTGTTAGAAACAAGTAATAGATATCCAGTGAAGGAGAGATTTTTAAGGACCAATAGCTCACAAGCTATGAAGCACGGCCACTTCAAAGTGAGTGTCGTGTCCGTGTCGGACACGTGTTGAACACGTGTCGAACATCGACACTTGCAAGACACTTGCTTGACACATATCGGGCACTACGAATCTCCAATGTTGTGTCAGATTTTAAACAACCATAAAATCATGTGTCAGCACTGCGTCCAACGCCATGCCGGCATTAAATAAAAATTTAAAAATCATGCATTAGATATCTAAAAGTCACATGTCACTTAAATAAACATGAAAAAAATATCGTTCTGACATAAGCAAATATGTTAGTAGAATTTACACACATCACAAACTAGGTGGGGTATTAATTAGATTTTTTTTTGCTACTTTATTGAAGCTATAGATGTAAAGTATTTAGATTTTATTTTGTTTTTCATCTTACCTTTAATAAAACTAATTGTTCATGTTTGATTATTTTTTGACAAGTTGATTATTCATTATTCTACTCACATAGGTAGAGTTGTGTAGAAATATCTACTTCAAAAAATAGTGATGCACCTCTTTGAAACTATGTAGAAAAATCAGGAAATTAGGAATGGAGGAAAGTTTATCTATATATAATATAATAATAATATAATATTGCTTGTTGTGTTCCTGTATCCTTCTTTTTGAATTTTGTCATGTCCCGTGTCCGTGTAGTGTCCGACACCCGTGTCCGTGGACGTGCACATATCTCACAAGTCACGCAACAGAGGAACTCACAAATTTCTCACTCAAACAAATTCAATCAATCAATTTTATTCAATAAACAAAGGTGCATTATTTTGATTACGCCACCCAATGTTATAAGCTAACTCCAACTATCAGATAAGACAAATTAAATCCTAACCCACCTTACATAGAAACACAAATAAAGATAATAACTAATCAAAACAACTCTCCGACTCCTATAGATAGAAAATAAATCAGATCAACTAAAAGAGATCCTAAAAATAAAACTGATCCGGTACTACAACAAAGTCCAGTTGGGCAAGCAAATCTCCAATCCATTTCATGCTGACGTGGCAGAAGTAGTTCTCTGGCAGTGTTCCCAGATTCGCAATATGTTTGGTTCGTCATATGGGTACGAGAATAGGGTACACTACTTTGAACAGTAAGAAGGGGGTAGGCTTCATTGAAGCAGTGTTTTAGGTCCTCGTATACTTAGATGTGTTCACACGGGTCAGTTTGATAATTATGCATGTATTATACATGTGTGTGAGTATAGACGAGATACACAGTTGATACACACAAACACATTTGAATATGAGTAAAATTTAAGAAATATGATAACAGAACCTTGCATTCAGTATCTATTGAGCCCCAATTTTATATTTAAGCAACAACTTCAATTTAAATAAACATAAGGCTTTCTAATTAAATTAAATAGATTCCAAACATGAAAGCCACTAGAAGTCTCAAAGGCTGCATATAAGTCTAACAGGGAAAGCTAAATGCTAGAGCAGAATAAGTGAAGTAACTAAATGCTAGAGCGGAATAAGTGAAGTAACTCATTGCATCAATGAGTCATTTCTGCTTCTCTGTCAGATATTGGACTGCTGGTTTTGGTTATCCAGATTGAGAATGGACCACGAATCAACACATGTTAACTGCATAGGGAGTGGTATGAATTAAATAAACACTAGTTAAGATATGTTCCAATGTTATTCAGGTACTTTGGATAGTTTGGATAGTGTTATCGGCAAGGACAATGGATATACAAATTTGTTGAAAACATAATCATAGGATTTGGTGATCTGCACTTGTTCACATCCCGACACACAATGAAGATGGCACCCTCACAACCCACCTTTGGCAGGGAGAAGCATACCGATGCACTTATTTCAAGCATTCGCTCAGCATTTTGGCACAAAATATTCATTGAGCACGTCATATACTATCCCTGTTTTAAATATCGGCCGAGATATTGGCCGATATCTCCTTTTTTGCCTGCTGCCGATACGATATGGAGAAATCGTTCGCTATATCGTTTGCAGAAAAAAAAATGGCCAATATTTGAAATATCAGCCGATAAATTGCCCGATATCGGCCGATATATCGCCCGATATGAAATAACTTATTTATTGCACGACTGCTTGAAAATATTCATTATTTTTTACTGTCTTTACATGCATTTTACATCATTTTTATTAGGTAGATGATATCTATGACACTAAACCAACTTTTAGATCAGTTTTTCATTATATATAGGGCGTGTTTGTTTCGCCGCAAAATGCAAGTCGTAAAACTTCTTTTCCATTTTCCGTTGTTTGTTTCGCTGAAAAACAAGTTGCAAAATGCAACTCTTCTTTTCCCACTTACAGTTGCTACAGTTAAATTTGTGGTCATGTAAATCTCACTTACACTCATTTTTTCCCACTTTCAGTTGCTACAGTTAATTTTGTGGTTATGTAACTCACTTGTAGTACACTTACAGTTCAAAACAGTTACTTGATAATCAATATATAATTTAATATTATTAAATATTTAATATTTTAAATAGTTTTCAATTTCTTATTTAATTATTTTTTATTTTTTATCTTTAATTTTTTTATTGTTTTTAATATTGTTTTAATATTTAATATTTTACTATTTTAATTGAATATTTTTATTTAATATTTTATTTAATACTTTATTATTTTATTAATACTTATTCCATTTTTTATTATTTTATTTAGAGTTAATATTTTATTAATATAACAATATTATACTTTAATATAAAATTACTATATATTTAATTATTTATTTTTTAATATAAAAAATTACTTTATTAATTTCATAATATATTTTATTATTATATTAATATTTTATTATGTTAATATTGTAATAATAATTCAGTATAATAATACTATAATGATAATTTATTATTAAATTATAATTATATTTTACTTTGTTAATTTTATATTTCTATAATATTACAATAATATTATAATAAAATTTATATTATAATAATTTTCAAGTACTTTTAATATTATAATATTATAACTGTATTTTATTATTGTTGTAAGATTTTTTAATATTTATATTTTATTAGTATTCTTAAAATTTTATTAATGTTCTTTAGATTTTCTTAAAATTTTATATTATTTATTTAGTTAATATTTTAGTAATATTTTACTATTTATACTAATATTTTATTAATATTATTGTTATAAATAAAATATTAAGATTATTAATTTTTTATCTCAAATTTATTAATACAATTTAATTTGCAATAGTAGATTTAATTTAATAGTATTTATAATATTTAAATCACTGCTACAGTTAATTTTGTGGTCAACTTTTCCACTTACACTTTTACATTACCAATCAAATACCGTAAAACACATTATACTTTACCATTTACACACAATATACTTTTCCATTTACACTTCACTTTATCAACCAAACACCGTAAAACACAATATACTTTTCCATTTACACTTCACTTTATCAACCTCACTTTATCAACCAAACACCGTAAAACACAATATACTTTTCCATTTACACTTCACTTTATCAACCAAACACCGTAAAACACAATATATTTTCTGTATCTATTCTCATTTTACGACTTACGACTTGCGATATTTTGCAACGAAACAAACAGGCCCATAGTGTCCAATATGAACGCCCGATATGCGCGTGTATCCCCGATATCTCCCCCGATATCCGATATCTGATATGAAAAACCCTCATCCGATATGATCCCGATATCCGATATTTAGAAGCTTGCATACTATCCATTAGACATGTAGTTGAACAGTGTATCTAAACTCTAGGTAGTTAAAACTATTTAAGGAAGAAACAGTTACACGGTTACACCCAACTAAATGAAAAACAAATAGTTCAATAGCAAGAATGCAAGAACCGAGACAGAGCAACGTAGAAGGCATACAATTCAACTGCTGCTGTTTAAAAGGTTAAAGTAAAAGAGCATCAGCAACAGAACAGGTCGAATACCTTGACCAATTAACTGAAAATATAGTCCTGTCATGATATCCAGATAGAGTACACAAGTGTCCCCTGATATTACCAGAAAACAATTGTTATCAAATGAACGGAAAAATATGGAATAATTCAAATGTTAACATTATGCTTAATAGAGTTGAATGAAACTAACAAAATATTCATATTCAAAAACAAAAAAAAAAACGTCTACCATGATGCTAATAAAAGAACAATTCCTATGGGAATTATGCTGCAGTCCAAATGACTAAACCAAGAAGATCATGTGAAGATTAGAAGAAAATAAAGGAACACTCCAGCACAACAAGAGAAGCAAACAACCAAGTCATTTCATTTCAACTGCAGCATACCCACCAAAAACAGAAAATAGCTAATTCCAGTGTTCTAAATGGCGGCCACAGCGGCCACATCGGCTGGAAAAATTTATCGGGAATGAGGATATATCGGGGACATATCGGGGATATTTTCAAAAATCGGATGTCAAAATCGGACTGTAAATATACATATCTTCTTGTTTTAAATTGCATCTCAATAAGACAATATATTTATAAATTATATAAAGCTATATAAAACATCATACTTATATGTTTAACATATACTTAACTCGATAACTTGCATTAAGCTTATAAATGCATAATCATTATCCTAGTGTAGAATCTTTACAAATGCCACAGTGTCACATCGCTCGAATTACCGAAATACCTAACCTAGAAATTGAGTGTAAAACGCTATATCGGGTCCAAAATCGCCGAAATTGCGGCCGATATATCGGGTCCATGCCGATTTATCGGCGATTTTGGGTGAAAATCGCTATATCGGTTTGGATGTGCCAAATCATTGCGGCTAGGTGCCGTAAACGCAATATCGGCGCAATATCGGGGTTATATCGGGGATATTTAGAACACTGGCTAATTCCCTCTTAAAAGGGATCATCCACATGCTCTTCAGAGGGAGGGGGAAAATAATCATAATACAATTTCATAGTACTAATTGAAGATCCTTCAAATTAGATCTAAGCAATTAAGCATAAATGTTTACAATAGATTATTAAATTGCACTAAGAATGCAACCAGCAGAAAAGGTGCAGTCTTCAGATTAAGACTAACCAAAACTAATGATTATTTGAGCATAACTAACATCTGATGCATTACCAATTATCTCTGTTCTTCAAAGAACACAACACAAAAGACTCCAAAAACTATATATGAACCTCAGCATTTTCTCAGAAAAATCAGCGGCACAATCAGCATGTATAGCAAATGCAAGAGTGACCTCAGCGTTTCATGCAGTATTTGCTGAAAACTACAATATCAAACAACTCTAGACTATTATAGTTTAACCAAACCAAAACCATTTACTTCATGTTCATAGAATCAGAGAAGAGACCGCCTGATGGGGACATCTTAGCTATAAATTTTATTGTATTTTCAGCTGTACTTTGTTGTATTTATGTTGTATTCTCTTTGTATTTCAGTTGTATTTTAACGGGTAGTTGTGTAATGCAGTAGAAGTTATGGGTAGTTGTCATGTAGTGGGAAGTTAGAGATTTGTGTTGGTAGTTATGAGTCTGTAACCTACATACAGGCATATTATTCCTTGATAGAAAATGATGAAATGAAATTGAAAATAATCTCTCTTGTCTGCTACTCTCCCCTCTCTCTACTTCTCTGTGAAGCAAATGATGATGATGGATGAAATTGGAAGCAAACTCAATTGCCTGCTATTTTTTTCTCTATATTTGCTCCTCCAATCTCTCGCTTCTTTGCACTTTAATCAAGTTCCCTCTCGTTCTCTTCTTCTCAAGGCTTGACCTCCTCTCAAGGCCCCGAACTCCTCTCTCTGTGTCCTCTCTATTTACTAATAACCCACACCCTACAGACCTCCTCCTCCTATCATGATCCCCCCTTGCACCTTACCAGTGCATGCGCACCACCCCGAGCACCCCTTTCCACTACAACGCCGAACAACATCCATGATGAAAATCATTCTCACAGCCTTTTGATCTGTCACAGAGACATGCCAAATGTGTTTGTCAGTCATCAGCTCCATTGCTTGGAGAATGTTTGCATCAGAAGACACTGT
Organism: Agave tequilana; assembly: GCA_038442645.1. Taxonomy (NCBI): domain Eukaryota; kingdom Viridiplantae; phylum Streptophyta; class Magnoliopsida; order Asparagales; family Asparagaceae; genus Agave; species Agave tequilana. The sequence continues at coordinate 60,998 of JAVJIF010000397.1, read as the reverse complement.
AATGAGTTTACCTTCGTCAATCATGATGTCTCCTACTATGGCAAAAGCTCTTCCTTGCACAATTATTTTTCAAAGAGAGTCTCTTTCAGTGATGATTCCTGCAACCAGTTTCTGATCTCCAGGTTTCACGACAACCAGTGCACCGATATTATTCTGTGTCATCTATTTCACAGCATCATACAGTGTATTCTTGATGCGACACCAGTACACTGTCCCAGCGTCATCATCTCCCTTTGTCTTCAAGATCTCAACAACAGTTGTGTTCTCTAACCCCGGATGAGACACTAAACAAGATGTTTCGACAAGCACAATACATGTTCGACAAAATGTCTCAACCACGAGTTCAGTAACAGTGCAACAACACTCAACAACAGCAAATTTACATCAGTGAGTCTTATTTCAGCAATTGAGTTATTAGTTGGTTCCATCACTTGATTTATCTCTGAAATATTATCATTATTGTTTGCTGCCCACTATATAGTGAGATGTGTGGATCAGTATAACTTGTGATTGCTTAGTTTTGATATTAACTTTAGAACTTACCCCCACATAATATAGGTATTGTTACTAATTCGATTGAGATTAAAAATGTACAAAAACTATGTTTGCAATCTTTTTTAAATCTATTTGCAACATTGTTAGTTTTCAATTGTTTTCCTGCCGAAGATTGATCTATTTGGTGAAACGTAGCAATTTCGATTACATCACTGATTCCCTACATGACATGCACCCACTATTTCACATCAGTTTGGTCTCAGAACACAAGGTTTAGGCAGGAACACCTTGCATTGGGTTAAGAAAAAACTAAAAAGATCTTTTCTTTGTTGTCTAGGAAAATTTGTTTTCTTTTTCTTTCTTTTACATAAAAAAAACATAATAACAATAAAAACAATAGAGGCTAGTGAATCCCAAACTATTAATATGAACACCGAAATCTTACAAAAGCTAGATGAATGTTTAATGAAAAAATGCCTCTTGTCTGCATCTCCTCTCTTCCTTCTCTCTCTAACGGATGATGGACGAATAAAACGACAGCTTCTTTGCTTGTTTCTTTGTGTTGTCTCTTTCTCTAATCCTCACTCTTTTCTCCTCTGCCCCCTCTAATCTTCATGTGACAGCAACCTCCCAAGCTAATTTTCTTTCCCTCTGGCTTCTAATCAAAGTTTCTTCTATTAATCTCCACTGAAGACAACTGATCACCACCAGCGTCACCTCCCATCACTCTCTGCCAATAGTTTCACCGATCTGTTTTCTTTCGCCTCAATCTCGCTCAGTCCCATTCCCTTTCACCTTCCCCTCCATAACATTGTTCAATCAGCGCCCACATCACCTCCTGTCCTCCTCTCTTATCCAATCAGTAACATGGCAAACGAAATGCCAATTGAATCATGGCTGCAATCTCAACTTACAACAGGATGCCACTGTAAATGAAAGCACATGAACAGTATCGCGACCAACCTGGAGATCAATGATGTACACCATTTGTTTGAGAAGATGCTAATGTCAAGTATCCATTCCAAAAAGCATGGATCAGAATAGCAACAACCAGATCAGTTCCAAGATCCACATAACAATAGTAGCTTCGTCAGTAAATTTTTATTTCAACATTCACATTATTAGTTGGGTTATACCATAATTTTATCTCTAAAGTTTTATTATCATTCATGTTGTCCACTATGGGCCTGTTTGTTTCGCCGCAAAATGTCGCAAGTCGTAAGTCGTAAAATGAGAATGGAAAAAGTGAACTGTAGCAGAGAAAATATATTGTGTTTTACAGTGTTTGGTTGGTAAAGTGAAATTGTAAATGGAAAAGTATATTGTGTTTTACGGTGTTTGGTTGGTAAAGTGAAAGTGTGAATGAGAAAGTATATGTGTTTTACGGTGTTTGGCTGGTAACTTAAAAGTGTAAGTGGAAAAGTTGGTCACAAAATTAACTGTAGCAGTGATTTAAATATTATAAATACTATTAAATTAAATATACTATTGAAAATTAAATTGTACTAATAAATTTGAGATAAAATATTAATAATTTTAATATTTTAATTATAACAATAATATTAATAAAATATTAGTAAAATTAGTAAAATATTACTAAAATATTAACTAAATAAATAATTATGAAATTTTAAGAAAATATAAAGAACATTAATAAAATTTTAAGGATACTAATAAAACATAAATATTAAAAAAATCTTAAGAAAAATAATAAAATATAGTTATAATATTATAATATTATAAAATACTTAAGATTATTATGATATTAAATTTTATTATAATAATATTGCAATATTATAAAAATATAAAATAAACAAAGTAAAATATAATATAAATTTAATAATAAAATATTATTATGATATTGTTATAATGAATTATTATAATATTAACATAATAAAATATTAATATAATTTTATAATATATTATAATATTAATAAAGTAATTATTTATATTAAGAAATAAATAAATTAAATATATAATAATCTTATATTAAAGCATATTATTGTTATATTAATAAAATATTTAAAAAATGGTGTAAATATTAATAAAATAATAAAGTATTAAATAAAAATATTAAATAAAAATATTAAATTAGAATTATTAAATATTAAATATTAAAACAATATTAAAATAATAAAAAAACTAAAAAATACAAATATAAAATAATTAGATAAGAAATTAAACACTATTAAAAATATTAAAAATATTAAATATTTAATAATATTAAATTATATATTGATTATTAAGTAATTGCTTTGGGATTGCAAGTGTATTACAAGTGGAATTTACATGACCACAAAGTTAACTGTAGCAATTGCAAGTGGGAAAATGTGAGTGTAAAAGTGAGATTTACATGACCACAAATTTAACTGTAGCAACTGCAAGTGAGAATGAGAGTTGTATTTTGCAAGTTGTTTTGCAGCGAAACAAACAGCGAAAAATGAAAAAGAGGTTTTACGACTTACGATTTTGCGGCCTTTTACGGGGAAACAAACAGACCCTATATTGTGAGATGTGTAATTCTGCAAATCCTGTGATTGCTCATCATTGATATTAAGATTAGAACTTATCATGCATGATATAAGTAATGTAACTAGATTTAATTGAGATTAGAAATGTTCAAACAAGCATGCAATACTTTGTTAAAGCACATTTGTTTAACAATGTTAGCTTTGAATTGTTTTCCTGTCGAAGATCGTTCTATTTGGTGAAACATGGCGAGTTCGATAACATCACTGATTCCCTACATGACACAAACCCACCGTTTCACATCAGTTTGGGACAAGCATTCAAGTACACCTCATATCAATACCGACATCAGGTTAGTGTAACATCACTAGCATATAAGATGGATATCAAATGCAAAAGCATACAAGTAATGCTAAAAATCAAAACACTAAAAGAGACTTCTCCACACTTCGTCCTGCAATCCAGTGTTATAATTACCAATGTTATGGGCATGTTGCGGCCAACTATCAAAGTCGTCAAAGTTAGGGAACTACCTGTAACAAATCCAGAGCCCCTTCCTCCTTTACTGTCGACCCCTGCTGTCATCTGCTCTGATCGTCAACCCCTTCCTCCTCTACTGCCGACACCAAGCCCAGTCAGAGTTGTCATTGATAAACTGTATGTAACAAACACGAAGTCTGACTCTTAAGAGTTTATTTATCAAGTGGAGGAACTAGGAACCAGAAGACTCCAACTCTAACAAGAGATGATGGGTGGTAATATTAAAAAATCCAGTACTTCTAATCCTCTTGAGATGATCCTAGCGACTACAGAGTCACTGATGTCTTTCATGAAGACAGTACTTCGTTTCTCCCCGAAGTCACCCGTGTGACTATAAAGTTTGATGATGTCTTGTCTGAAGACCTCTCGGGTAAGCTACCACTGACGTGTGATATCCAACACGCCGTTGATTTAATACCAGGAGCTAGCCTTCCTGACTTGCCACACCCTAGATTGAATCCTATTGAGCAAACTGAATGCGAAAGGCAAGATGAGTTGTTACTAGGGGACAAGCAACAGTGCATTGTCCCCAGTGATGTGTCCATTTCTATGAGGATAAATCTGGAGCTATATCGTGACAAAGAATGTGGGTATCATCAAGGATATTATCATATATAATCGATCCATATCCAAATTTTTTGAGAATGCAGTTATGGGAGAACATGACGCCTTACAGATTATCAACTTCTCTTTTATTACTGTCAAACTTTAGGGTGCGTCTCCCTACCTTTACCTGTTTGCATAACTTTCATTTTCACTGTCAAACCAGGTAAACTGTCACATGCTTTTAAAATCATCCCTCTGATAATCCCTTTTGATCGAGGTCGTGTATATTATTAATCTGATGATCCAAGTGCCTAAAACTTTAAATGTCCAATAGGGAATTAAAGTTCACTAGCTATCTTTTGAAAGACTCTTTTAGCAATGATAGGCACTAAGTTCTATACTACACTTCATTATAGAGTTTCTGAGTCTGCATTTTAGGTCTAAACATCTGAATATGCATCATATTTTGCCAAACAAATGCAAGTTCTACACATAGAAAATCAGTGATATATTTGAACAAGCAACGCTAACTATAAGCTATGATCTGACATCAAAAAAAAATTAAAACTCTTAGCGTTGAAAAATTTGTGATGGTTCAGATTCGTCCGAAATGGTTTCCCCATGAAACTGTTAAAGATTTACATGTCCGTAGTGCTGGACTTTTCAAAATCTTAAATGAATTTAAATTACAATATTTATGTTATAGATTTGGCATCAGTTCTATTTTCAATATTAAAGACTAAGTGGTTTACAAGATTTTGATTTTCCATAAACAACCCACTGGTTGATGAGCCCATGGTTCACAGTCGCGGTCTCGGCCGCCGACTCGGCGGGCACTGAGACGGATCGGTCTCGGCGACTCGGATCGGTATCTGGCGATACGCGCAAAACGCCACATAAAAAGCTCAAAAAATTCTGAAAAAATCATGACAAATCTTAAAAAAATGTAGACATCCACATTCATTTATCATATGTCCAAAATATATCACCTAGCACACTAAACATAAAGTGAAAGCATAAATACATACGTCGTCGGTATAAGCAAATCAAAATACATGCACAATATAGTAAATTGCACAAACTACATTTATAAATACATGCTAATATAGTTATTTTCACATTGAATTGCGATGAGGCACAAAATCATCATCCTAATACAGAGTCGACCGAGTCAACTCCAATTCTCTGCCGAGTCGGTCTCCTCTGAGTTGAGTCGACCGACTCGTGACTCGGACTCGTCTCGGAGCGGGCCGAGACGGATACGACTCGGCCGAGTCTTTGAACCGTGGATAAGCCTTACCCTGAGCTAATTTTTTAGAGTCCTTCACTTTCCCACTTTCAGATATTAATCCTATACAGCAGAGAAAATTAATAATATTTTAGATGATGAATTTATAGTGCAGCTTGACTAATAATCTGAGATGCAAGAAAAAAACTTACTGCAGTAAGAGAGCGGTTCTGCAATTGACTAGGCGGGGTTGAGTTCTCTCCTATCTTAGGAGAAAGAAAAAAGACATATTAACTTTATATTTTATTGTATTTCAGCTGTATTTTGTTGTATTTATGTTGTATTTTCTTTGTATTTCAGTTATATTTTAATGGGATAGTTATGTAATGTAGTAGAAAGCACTGTACTAAAAATCGGATTAATCGGCCGATTAATCCTATTCGGTGACAGCCCACTTAATATTACATTAATCGCTCTGATTATACGCTCGGGCGATTAATCGGGTCCAAAACGATTAATCCCCAATTAATGCCCGATTAATCCGATTAATCCCCGATTAATCCGATTAATCCCCGATTAATCATTTAGGTATTTCATATGTTTTTTATTTGAAAAACTTCACTTTGTGTGTGTTGGATCGCTAAGTAGTTTATGTTGTAATGTTGATGATTTGATAATGATCTTTTATTATATAGTAAATGAATTGTTATTTATTAAATAGTAGATGAATTATGATATTTTATTATTATATATTTTGCATAAAGTGATACTTATATTTTTATTATTTTGATTATTTTCAAATTAACTTGTTTAGTAATCTTTCTCCATCATTCTTTAAAGTTCATTATTTTGATTGATAAATTGACTAATTTTTTTATTTATCTTATTTTGCAAGTAAGTTTTTTGATTTATATTTATATTACAAAATTTGAAATCTTGGATTACTAATGTGAAGAGAGAAGTTTTTTTACTTCTTTTTTACTATTTATTCATATTGTCTTGTTCATCATATCATGGTTTATAACTTCACATCTAAATATTGTCTTGTATAATATTTAAGTATTTTTAACAATTAACTATATATATTCATATGTAGTTGGGTATAAATATAATTAAATATATTAAAATTTTCAAAAACGATTAATCCCCGATTAATCTTCGATTAATCCGATTAATCATTATTCAGTATTGGACCGCACGAATAATGAAACCGATTTTTAGAACACTGGTAGAAAGTTATGGGTGGTTGTAATGTAATGGGAAGTTAGAGAGTTGTATGGGTAGTTATGAGTCTGTAGCCTACATACAAGCATATGTATCCTTGATTGAAAATAATGAAATGGAATTGGAAAGAATCTCTCTTATCTGCTACTCCCCTCTCTACTCCTTGAAGCAAATGATGATGATGGATGAAATTGGAAGCAAACTCAATTGCGTGCTATTTTTTCCTCTATGTTTGCTACTCCAATCTCGCCTTCTCTGTACTTTAATCAAATTTCCCTCTCATTGTCTTCTCAAGGCTTGACCTCCTCTCAAGGCTCTGAGCTCCTCTCTGTCCTCTCTATTTACTAAGAATCCACACCCTACATAACTTAGCCTCCCATCCTCATTCCCCTTTACACCTTACCAGTGCTTGCGCACCACCCCGAGCACCCCTTTCCACCACAACGCCAAACATCATCCACAATGGAAATCATTCCCACAACCTTTTAATCTATCATAGAGACATGCTGAATGTGTTTGTCAGTCATTAGCTATATTGCTTGGAGAATATTTGTATCAGAAGACACTGTAATGACTCTATCCTCGTCAGTCATGATGTCTCCTACTATGGTGGCTTTTGAAGCTCTTCCTTGCACAATTATTTTTCGAAGATAATCTCTTTCAGTGATGATTCCTGCAACTAGTTTCTGATCTCCAGGTTTCACGACAACCAGCGCACCGATATTATTTTGTACTATCTGTTTCACAGCATCATACACTGTATCATTGATGTGACACCAGTATACTGCCCCAACATCATCATCTACCTTTGTCTTCAAGATCTCAGCAACAGTTGTGTTCTCTAGCCCCAGATGAGGCACTGAACAGGATGTTTTGACAAGAACAATACATGTTTGATGAAATGCCTCAACCACGAGTTCCGTAACAGTGCAACAACACTCAACAACAACAGCAGCATCAAATATACATCAGTGAGTCTTATTTCAGCAATTGAGTTATTAGTTGCTTACAACTCTTGATTTATCTCTGAAATATTATCATTATTGTCTGTCGCCCACTATATGGTGAGATGTATGGATCTGTGTAACTTGTGATTGCTTAGTTTTGATATTGACTTTAGAATTTACCCTACATAATATAGGTATTGTTGCTAATTCGATTGAGATTAGAAATATACAAAAACTACACTTGCAATCTTGTTTAAATTCATTTGCAACATTGTTAGTTTTCAATTGTTTTCCTACCGAAAATCATTCTATTTGGTGAAACGTAGCGAGTTCAATTACATTACTGTTTCCCTAGATTGCACGCACCCATCGTTTCACATCACTACCATTAACATATTATAGACCTCTAAACCACCAAAGAAACACACTATATACTTTCTCAATTGCTAGACCGGTACATTGTGGAATACTTGCCCGGGCCTCATTTTAAAAGAGATAAATTTTAAAAAAAGAAGTTCCCCTCAGCCATTCTTCACTGCTTTTCGTTTGTTGTGAACAATATACTGCTCGCATGTGATATGATTTCAATGGTAAAATTTGATGATAAAAGAACTATGCGTTTGCAGGTGAAGGTGGGGCTGTAGACAACACAGGAGTTCCAACATTGAGTTGGAAAGTATGCCATCAGGTTTCTTATAATGTTAAAGCAACCATCTGGTTGAAAGATTGACAAATGGAAAGTTATTATTTCGCATGCCTTTCTACCCAACAAGCCACAACATATACATCTTCCCTATAAGATAATGACTTGAAAATCAAATGTTATCTGATTTTTGTTTGCTCTTTCATTATGGATCCAATGTGTCTAGTCAAACCATAAACATAGAGATTAATACCTTGGTTGACTAGTCAAAAATCCATCTTCATTCACTTTAAACTAACAGTTCATCATGTCATGTCCTACAGAAGAGTGACTGACTGACAGTAAAAAACTAACAATTAAAACTAAAGGCCTCCATAGTGTCTACTATTAATATTCAATTAAGCTTCCAAGTCTGCCCTAGCTCAGGGATCACCAAGCATGGAAACGGTCAAACGAGCCTTCTAGAGACACAAATCTTTCCTAATTCTGCAAGTCCCATGGCTATGTACATAATGGATGTTCTTGCATGACAAAACTGTTTTCAGCAATAATTCAGAATAACATCTCAAAAGTTTCACCAAATAGAAAAGTAATTTCACGTGGCACTATAAGCATTGGAACAAAGTTGTGAAAATGCAAGTTACCATGATCGGTAGTTATCACCAGCTGTCTGAGATGGGTCACTGCTAGTGTCCCAAATCTTGAGGGTAAGGTCATCACTGCAAAAGTTAACCACAATGAGTTGACTTTTCTCACATACAACAATTTATGTATGTTATTTGTTTAGGAGTACAAACCTGCACGTGACCATTCTATCTCCATGAGAGTTAAAGGATAATGCCCAAACTGTTGATGAATGACCACTAGGAAACCCCAAATAAAAGAGAGTGAAGATTAAAAATGATGTCAACTAATACAGTGATAGCTTCTGGCAAGGAAAAAATTGGAAGGATAAAGCAGCCTACGTGCTACGACTGGAATAATTCACACAAATAAGTCATTTGCAAAAAAAAAAAACCAACAAATTAGGAATGCATCTGCAGATGTGCGTGCAGAATCACAAATGAAGGTAAATATATGATAATTTATTCTAATGTATTTATAAATGACAAAGCTAATATGCACAGACAATAAGCTGAAGCAAAGAGGTGACAATGCAAGAAATTGGTGAATTACTATTATACTAAAAGATGGTTTTTCTTTTCTCTTCACCATTTCTTAGAATTTATAATATGTCTTGATAACATAGAAAATAGATTGAAACTTTCCCTTTATGGCCCAAAAAGAGACTTGAACCTTTAATGAACAAAAACTGCAATATAGATCTGTATAATACTAAAATTTGCTGAAAATATATGCTTTAATTAAGATCTAGCATCAAAATTTCATCACGAAATAAGAACAGGTCAAAGAACGAAAAAGAGAACACTAGATGAATAACACAAGCAACCAACACACATATCTTTTCATCAAGGTAAGTTCCTTACAGTTTGTTAACAATTAATTTTGTGAATGGAAAATAAGTGGCATGCCCTCTGAGAAAAGACTGTTCACCAGGCGTAAAATAGCCACACACTGTTATATATCGATTTTTGGGTGCATGAGTACTAGTTTTTCTTCTATTGTTACATATCTGTGGAATAACTAAATCTAAGATAAACACAACAGAACAGTATATTGATGGGTTAGTGCTTTGCAGTTTTAAATGTTCTGTGAAACATGAATAGAAATTTTTTCCAGCAAAGATTGCCCCCAAGAACAGAGCTCTAAAAATCATAAACAAAAAAGATCAAGAAGTATCAACAGTATCAATAAAGTTCATAAAACTTCATTACTATGAGAAACAAAATCTTCCTAGTTGATGCTAAAAGTTGGAACTTTCCGTTTGTCTATGGGAAGAGATTACTTAATGAGACTAAATGGAAAAAGATCATCACTTTGGGCATCTTAACAATCGGTTATGAGAATAGCAACACCACTATGATGAATTGACTTAAAAGCTAAACCTGAATCTGTGGTTTCACCTGATAATTCATGTCTTACCTTTCCTTTATTAAGAAGAATCTAGCGTCTTGTTTGGCTATTCTGCTTAGAAACATATTTTGTCTCCCAGTAATTTACTGAGTAAATATATTTCAGATGTGCTTAAGGAGCCAACTCCAGCAATAACCAATTGCAAGCTACGCAGGTTGTAAAGAAGCTATTAAAGTCATGAAATAAACTATTTCACGCAATATCATAACATTGTTTTGAACAAGTTTGCTTTCATATGGATATAAAAGCAAGAAAAAGTAGCCCTTAAGAGAATAGGACTGGAAAAACATGTCAAGCATTACAACCTGTTAGCTTGTCCTAATGTTTGCACGCACAGCCAATCATCACCATCGTCTGCCCACACCTGGCATGCCACCAAATAATAAATCAGTCAACAGAGAACAAAGTAATAATTAATCTAGGTTATATTTCAAGAATAAGGAGAAATATATCGATAATGTTACACCTTAATAGAGTTGTCATAGCTGACAGAAACAAGAACATCATAAAATGGATGCCATTGCACCATCTTGACATCCTGTGTGTGGCCTTGCAACACCGCAATACATTCAAAATCGTTACCAGGTTGCATTTCCCAGATCCAGACAGATTTATCTCGACCGCATGTGGCAAGCAAAGACCCAGAAGCACTCCACGATACACTTTTGACTTCATTTTCATGACCCTATTCAGAGGGAAAGAAAAAAGACTTTCACATCTGTTTTTAAAGCCATTAAAGTTACATTTTAGGCAGCTGAAAACAAGTTGATTATAGTAATAGAATAATGAAAGTATCAATAACAACAAAAAAGTTGGCTCAAACGTATACCTCCAATGTAGTTATGCAATTATAATCACCACCGACATGCTCCCATACAGCAGTTGTGGAATCAAAACTTGCTGTGGCCAATAATTTTCCATCAGGCGACCAAGCGCAAGACCTAACTGTTCGATTGTGGGTATCTTCCAAGATAGCCTACATCACCAAACCCAATTATTTCCAGAACAAACAAAGCATGTAATTAACTAATGAGCATTTTTCCACTAGACACTTGAGAGCAGAACCTTGTGAACCAAAGTCCTGAAACCAAAAGTAAGCTTTTCAAAAATACTGCTTTGACGGGTGATATTTGCAATTAAAGATTGATGTATTAACAACAAGTTGTGGAAAGATAACTTACAGATCAAGGTCAAGGAAGATATGAGAAAAAGCCGTGGAACATTTATGTAATTTGAAGACTCTTTCGACATAAAATGAGTAAGAAAAAATAAATGAAATTAACAGTTTATTCTACTACGACTGGGTGTGAACAAAACTGGATGTAATAAAAACAAAAAAAGAATCGCCAGTGTAGGATAGAAACAAGTACATGTTCTGAAGGCAAACTGAGGCAGAAAATTTATTTACATCATTGTTGCCTAATTATCCTCTTTTGCAACAATATTAAATACAAATACGTACAGACACAGTTGCTTTTGACTAATGTTTTTACAAATTCAGAGAAAACAATGATAATTAGCCAATATCTCATACATTAACTAAAGAAAGAGTCACGTGGGTGAGAATTTGGCAAAGGTTTTCAGCCTCCTGCAATGAAAATGTAGTAGTAAGTGGACATTCGCCAGAGTTGGTCAAAGGTCAAAGGGAAACAGTTGATCGCAAACTACTCACTGCCAAAAGAGACAGGTGGGGAAAAGGGGTGGACACTTTTTCTTGATGAGAAAGGGAAATATGTTAGTGGTGGTTCTCGGATAAGTATGTCGTTATTAACTTCTTTCTATCTAGATCTTTTTCTTGGTTTTACACTACTTAACTTAATTTTCTAGTTAACACAAAGCACGTTATTAATCTTGGTTTGGCGGACATAAATTTCTTAATTAGAGATGACAGAAGAAGAGACAACAGGAATCATGTTTGAAATAAATCCAGATAAAGGTCAAGAACCTGATGGTTATAATGTATTCTTCTTTCTAAGAACTGGGAGTTTATGAAGAGGATGTCATGAAAGAAGTTATACGTCTCTTTATCCTGAAAGAGTGGCTAAGAGGTGAACAGTACCACGTTATCTTTGGTCCCAAAAACATCTGCAATTTTTAATTCTAAATCTTTCAGATTTCATACCTAGGTCCTGTATGTGCTCCATGAAATAGTTAACAAATTGCTAGCAACCTATTGCTAATGGTGATCAATGTCTTCCCTATTTAAAAGAATTTTAAAACAAAGGAAGGTAATGGCAGAACATTGGACACAAGAATAATAGGAGAGTCTCATAGTGTAGAAGCTTAAAATGTCCTGATATTCGGGGGACTATGGAAGATGTTGCTGCCGTGTCTGGTATGCAATAGAAGAACTTAAGACAATGCTAAACAAAAAAAAATCCTCCCAAATTGAAACACATGTTCTGCAGCTACGGCTGGCTTAATCTGCATACCATGGCATTCATGCATTAATGTGTCATTATACAATTAAAAAGAAAGGAGAAGAATCTTATCCGTTAACTAAAAGTCTAAAAATATACATGGATGCACCAAAATTTCCAAGGAGAAATCTCTTTGATTATTTTTCTTCTAGAATACACACTATTGCGCGCGTGCGCGCGCACACACGCTGAGTCCAAACATCCCAAGGTTTAATCTAGATAGTTATGGTCTTATTTGGGGGGGGGGGGGGGGGGGGGGTGGTGTCATCATGTTTAATGTTGTCCAGACATCTTATCCCCCTGTTCACATCAAATTTGATAATTCATTTTTCACGTTATTACCATTAAAAAAACAAACCAATATTTTGAGGTCGAGTGTCCGAACACTACCACACCCCAATTTCCATATCTCCAGTCAGTTGTGTGGTGAGTCTTTCGATAACCAGTTAGTCTATTTGTAACAGTAAACCAGTCTAGCATTCCTACAAACAGATATCAGGTGTGTCCAAAAAATAATCAAGTAAATCTTAAAAAGAACCCATAACTTTTTCCTCAAGATTCAAACTTTAAAACAGAATCATGATCGAGTCCCATAACCAAACACATTTCTTATTAAGAACCTGTTTTTTTAAAAATTTGCGAAATTGAGAACTGACCGAACCTTGCAATCCCAAGCACCAGAAGGCCTCTGCTCCCAGATCCTCACAGTCTTATCTCCGCTGCAAGAAGCCAGCATCGCCGGAATCCCTCCGGCCCCGGTCACCGGATTCCAAGCGAGGCTCCAAACCCTATCGGTGTGCCCCTCAAGCTGCTGAATCTCTTGGAGGTCGAGGTTCTCCTCTAAGAAATCCATCTGCGCCCCAATCACAGATCGGAGGAGGCGTTGATTGTTCAAGAGGTTAGAGTTAGGGTTTTTCGAATTTTGGGAGAATTAGGGTTTTGCGATTGCTGCTTCTTCGAGTAGAGAAAAGCGGTGACGAAGGACTAGAAGAGACGAAGGATTAGAAGAGACGACATTTGACTGTGCTCTTTCAGGGTTTGGGCGTATGCGATGGAAAAGGCAATCGGTTGGAGACGAGCAGATATTGCCACCCACGAAAATGATGAATGCCAATTAGATTAAAACACCCACAAAAGTGATTAAGACCCTCATAAGCTTTTAAAAATTGGTCAAATTGCAAACCGCCAGCCCCCCACCCCCCGCCGCACCCACCACCCCCGCCCCGCCGCCCTTGCCCCGACCCCCTTGTCTCACTCAGCTCGCCCCATGCTTGAGCATTACATATTTAGTGTCACATATGTCACATTTTTTTCATTATTTTGTAAATAAAATCTGTTATTTAATTCATTTTCATGTCTAGTGATATGCAAGATAATTAATGAAGAAAAAAGAGTTGCATCGATTTATCCAATTAAATCCAGAAATTTAAAAATTAAGCAAATCAACGAGATCTACTCAAATCCAGAGGTTTTAGAAGCAATTCTATCTGAAGGTCGAGTATATCAGTTACAAATCAGTTCAAAACAGATTTTTTTTTTAAGACCATTTTTGATAGCTGAAGATAAAAAGAGATTTCATCAAATTCAGAGTTAAAATTTGAAAATCCATTTGGAGATAAACCAGGATAAAAGATCGACGGCTGCCTCGCTCCCAAGATCTGGCTCAGTGGTCAGATCATGGCCGTGCAAACGTGACAAAAGCCGCATTTGCGTGGCTTGAATGAATTAGTTGGGGGAGCGGTTGCCCCCCTATCTTCGTACGTTCCTCTGTCTTCTTTTACCTATAAATACCCCCACATGTAGAGCAGAAATGCATAGAAAATTAGAATAAAGATTTTACTTTATTCTTAAGATTATGATCATTATTAGATAGTTTATAAGAAGTTATATCTCAATTATGCTTTCTAGTTTAGGTCAGCAACAAAATGAGAGAGAGAGAAAAAGTGTTATAATCGAAAATTGAACGTGAAATCAATAAAAATTCAAGACATTTTTTCATCTCCTTCTCTCTGTGACGATATGTTCATGTTTATTATTCATTCATTTAGTTGTTCTTTCTATGCAATGAGTAGCTAATTTTCTTCTTTCTGGGCTCACTAATCTCTCATCTCTAATTCTGTTCTAGATCGATTTTAATAAAATGACTCATTCATTTAGTTGTTCTTTCTATGCAATGAGTAGCTAATTCTTCTTTCTGGGCTCACTAATCTCTCATCTCTAATTCTGCTCTAGATCGATTTTAATAAAATGACCCAACTGAATCATTTAAATGCCTAAATTTAATCTTTACTTTTAGCGAGTATTATTGAAGGCATATGAGAATGGGATTGATTTTTGAACTTACATTTAGAAGTTAATTTTTAAAACTTGTTTTATTCTATACTCTCTTAATTGCTTTGATGGTTTAACATTCAACTTAAGAACGATTTCAAAACTAAAGTTCAATTTTCAAAATCTATCTAATGCCTCTTGACTTCTCTTGAATTACAAGATTAAACTTTTACTTATGATTACATTGAGGCACTTAAACTTTCAAGAGAAAAATTTAGAGTTGGAAGATTAGTGAGCCCGGATTTTCTCGCTTTTTAAAACCAAACATACTTTTCGTTCAAGTTCTCTTTAAAACCACCTTTTTCAAAATCTCTTCTCATTTTCACTTTTTCTTTAAACACATCTTAAACACTCCATATTCTTTTCTTCTAGAAAAAAATCGATACTAAAATTCGTTTTCTCAAAAATATCGAAAGACCTGTATCGCATCCCTCCTTGCGAACACAACCCGTTAGCCTTAAGCTATATGGTATTTCTCTTTGCTCGAATCAATTTTTGGCGCTATTGCTGGAGAGAAAACGGTATTCTTTGTGTTTTAACAAGTTTAGTGTTCTGTTTCAGGGTTTAGGAAATCAATTGGAAAAATTATGCACTGCAGAAGGAGATTTGCTGCTCTGTGCCTCTGTTAAAGAAAGCTACAAACAGAAGCCAAACAATTAGTCGCGTTTTCCCTGCTTTTGTCACGAAAATTCGGCTATTTCTAGGACTACTAAATTTTTTTTTTTTGCAGGTCATATTGCTTCGCAAAATACATCTTCTGTAATTGCTTGTTTTGCTATTTAATCATCTCATAGTCATGTTTTTAATCCAACAGTAACCGGTTGTTGAAATTGCTTAAAAAATGTTTAGACTTGTATTCCTAGGCATTTGTCTAATTACGTTTCATTTCAATTATTGTTGAAGAAAGCTGGAAATAAGGTACATTTGCATAGCATCTAATTTAGGTAACATTCTTGGGTGATTTACTTACTTTTTGAGTGTTACTTTTACTATATCTTGCATGAAAATACACCTAGAGGGGGGTGAATAGGTGTAGTGCTAATCTAGTGCCAAAATAATCCGAAATTAAAACTAAATGCTAACTAAAACATTCACACAACAAATAACCAAGAGTGTAGCCGAATTCCCCGTGAAGGGCTCTAAAACTTCTCCTCACGATTCCTCTAAAGTAAGAGTTGAGGTGCTTCAATAGCTCTCTTGGTTGAATACTAGTGTGAACACATAAACAATATCAAACATGAATAGATACGAGTAAGAATAGTAATGCAAGATATAATGAGAGAGAGTTGAGAGATAGAGAGATTCAAACGCAAACACAAGGATATGTTTCGAGATTCGAGCCACTACTCTACATCCTCCCTTCACACAGAAGGATTTCAACTATCCACTAAGGATCTTCCACAAAGAGACCTCCACCGAGAATTATAACTTATAAACCGGGAGTACACAACTCCAACTCTCTCACATCTACACAAGAGGGTAAGCACAAAACAAAGAGAAAATTACAACTTGGTGATCACAAAGATCACAAACAATACTTGGTGATCTCAAAAGACCATATACAAACACCTTTCACAATACAAGATCTTAGAGGATATATTTGCAATGAAGAGCTCGAGTATATAAGTGAACAAAGCTTTTGGAAAAGAAACACAATGAAAAACACTTGAGAAAAACTCCTTGATAGATGAAGAAATTGAATAACAAAACTAGAATTCCCAATACTTGTTTTTCTTTGATTTTTCAAAACTTTGAAACAAATAAAGATTTTGATTTTGAAGCACCAAAACTTGTTTAAAAACTTGTTGTAAAAAAACTAGCAGAAGATAGGAATTTTAGCTCTCAAAAACCATTATGAAAATTGATCCCAAAAACCCAAATTTATAGGCTATCAAAAACTAGTCGTTTAAGGCCAAATATTACCTGTCGGTCGACCACCCGGTCGACAGGCTTTTTGACCGTTAGGGTTGCCAGTCGACCACCGGGTCGACGCCCCCAAACAAAGAAGGGCCTTTCTATGGTTGGTCGACCGGACCTTAACAGAAAGTTGGGTTGAGCCAGTCAGTCGACCGCTCCTTACTACAGTCGATCGGTCAGTCGACCGAGCTAAGGCTCTGGCTTGTGTACGTATCTGTGCACGTCGGTCGACCGTCCGGTCGACCGAGTCAGGCTTCGGTCGACCGCAAGTAGCCCAAACCTAAAATTTTCAGGTTTTAAAAAACTAACTTCATAAACCCATAAAACTTCCAATAAACTTCATAAATTTCACAAAAATAAGTTCATACAAATACTTTGAAGTATAAATATGTGTGATCAAAAATCAATATATATAAAAACAATTGAACTATTTTTTAGGCATAAACCAAAAACGAAAAATACAATTTTTTTATAAACTAATATAAATACAAAAATAAGATATTGAAACACATTTTAAGCATAGTGTAACGCCCCGATTCCACGAATACGGGGACGTCACTGCGACGTATATACGTAGGTCAGAGAGTGCCCCCACGTATATACGCTAAGCATAAAGTACAACAAGAAAGGATCAGAGTGTAACACAAAGCGTGGAATACACACATATGCCAACATAAAGGTACAGATACAAAGTCATCACAGTATGATAAACATTACATATTACATATGTCTTTTATCATAACAAGTCCAAAAATCAAATATACAATAAGAAGACAAAATGCTCACGAGTAGGATGAAGATCCCGTGAGTCAAAAGGAGTCAGGTGCAAGGAACTGGAGCTAAGATGCCTGCTCGCTAAGGAGAGCTCGATCTACGGTGGACAACTCCACTTCGATCCAAGCTCCGGAATCTGAATATGCAAATCCAAGGAATCAAGACATATAACAATAAATGAGCTACAGCCAAGTGGCTAAGAGACATGAATAGGGGTTAGAACACAAGTATGGAATATAAGGAAAGGTATTAACATAATCATAAAACGGAAAATACAAGTAAAGCTGATTACAAGCAAAAGTGATTGTATATGCTTAAGTCACGGTCCCATGAGACTAATACATCGAGGGAATAATCCAAACAAGGAAACCCTCATCTATATACCGTTATCTCATGCCACGGTAATCCCAAGCATATAGAATCAGAGTTGCAAACCATATGATAGTCAAAAAGGAATGCATAACAAGAATGACAAGGATCATGACAAGATCAAAACCAGAATCATCACTGGAATCATAACAAGAAAAGTAGGAGTCACAATATAACATGAGTCATAACAGGGACTATGACATGAAACAATAATCATAACAATAACCATAATTGAGCCTATTATTATTATTACTCGTCTGACCCATATATCTCGGTATGTGTCTCGGTATCGATCCCAACTCACATACATCCATATATAAGAAAGTCGAGGGTCGTTGTCGGAAGTAGATGTAGAACTGATAACACTTCTTATAGTAGTTTCCATACACCTGGAACCGGTTTGGAGGCCCAAGTCCCCCTAACAGTCATCTAATGTGGGCCCAAGGTCCCACTAACAGTTATCTACTATATTTCGTCCCCCTACTATAAGCAAGGTATCATTCCGGCATCCATCACTTCCACCCATACCCCATACAAGTTGTAGTTTATTAAGGATTATCAGTTTACGGGAATAAGTGAACATAACAGTAATAGCCCTACAGATTCAAGAGGTGGCCCCCACAGATTCAAGAGGTGGCCCCCACCGTGTGGTGTGGCACTTTGTTCCATGTGGCACTTTGCTCTGAGGGAAAGGATTCTAGAGGTGGCCCCCACCGAGTATGGTGTGGCACTTAGTTCCATAAAACAAGGCAGGGTTCCCGTAAACACGATAATCATAAAGTCAAGTGTATCATGCTTGGTTTAAGAGATAGCATGACAAGGTGGTAATATATAACAAGCAATAAAACATAACGAAGAATTAATAATTGGCCGGGTCACTCATGGCCTAACAAGAGGGTCTAACAAGGTAGTGGCATGTCAGTTGGTCAGGTGATAACATATTAGGTGTCATGTGATATACATGTGTTAAAAGGAAATAGATAACTGACAAGGCTGTATTAAGGTAAGGCAAGTGGAAACATAGAAACAACTTAGGGTTCAACGACCTCAAAGGGTCTGCCACGCATGCTATAAAATAAGGAAGCAATAGTATCACGGCAAGGTACAAGTATAAGAATGAAACAAGCAATTACAGGGCAATACATAAACATAGAATTATGGAGTAACTAGAAGTAATATACACCAAGTAACGAGTCATGAAGCACTGTATACAAATACCTGAACCAAGCATAAGATCCAAAGTTTAGATAGGAATCAACTATAACAATCAGACAAAGTTAGTCGACTAGGTCAAGAGAGTAGTCGACTAATAGAAGAGTCAAGTCGACTAACAGATACTTAAGTCGACTAAGTCTGTGATACAGAAAGTTGGGGTTTTCTGGTTCAGGAAGGGTTAGTCGACTAGGTGGATTCAGGAGTCGACTAATAGTGATTTCCAGAGAGTTGAGATTTGTTTCCAGGGAAGATTAGTCGACTAATATTTGGGGTAAGTCGACTAATACTGTGTTTTCCAGAAAAGTTAAGTTTCAGCTAAGTGTTCTAGTCGACTAGCTCCTAGGTTAAGTCGACTAATCGTGGTCGTGAGCAGAGTACAGAACTGAATCTAGGGTTTGGGTTTGATGGCCTAAAAATGTGATTTTTATGTTATGTGTGTACAAGATATGAAGGTATAAGTACAATAGGAAGTGATCAAGTCTTGGTGAGTAAAGATACTCACTTGGATGGTTTAATTGGAGCTTGATCCAAGGAGGAGATGATGGCTTCAATCCACAATTAGTTGTTGCTTGAGATGGAGAAGGTGATCTTGGTGTTGCTTTGGGAGTTGGAGGTTGAAGATGAAGTCTTGACGATGCCCTAGATGAAGCCCTTGAAGTCTTGAGAGGGAGGAGGGATCTTGGTGAAGAGGATTTTCTCTTTTGGTGAAGTGAGGAAGAAAGTGGAGTGAAGTGTAAAGGGAAATTATATATATGATTGGGATTTTGTAAAGGGGGTGAAATAAGGTAGATGTGATGGGGTTTTTGCAAAAAAGGGGAGGGGGTGAGGTGTCCCTCACCTGGCCACTTGGCCGGCTATGGGAGAGAGAGAGAATGAGTGGGATTAGATGGAAAGTGAGTGGGAAATGAGGTGGAAATTGGAGAAGGTGGGAAATTGGAAAATTGGGATTTTGGAAAAGCTTTGATTTGTGGAGGAAGGAAAGGAATAGGAAAAGGAAGGAAATGAAATGATAAAGAAATATTTTCTCTTGGACCCAAAATGAAACTGCTGAATAGACAGATACCCGGGTTAAAGTCAAAGATGTGGAAATCAATTCGGAAAATGCCGGAATCGTCCGAAATTCAAGTATCTCGGATCGACTCGAAATAATTATCAAAAATCAATAATAATATATAAAGACCAATAGTGAAATCCGTTTGAAGAAATACTTTATAGTTTTGAAACTAAAAATCATGGAATCAGCTACCTACCGACTCCGAAAGAATTTTCATAAAATCATAAAATTCTCAGAAAAAGAATGTAAATAAGAAATATGATTCTAAGTAATTATGTCTAAAGGATCATCATGAAATTCCAAACAATTTGAGAATTAAAAATCTAGGAATCGGTCAGCGGCACTGGCCGACACCGGTTTTGAAGAAATTCATTTTAATTCCAGAAAAATCTAGGAAATCATGGAAAACCTAATATATTGGAAAATAACGTTTAAAACTGAAATCGGTCAAATCTACATATCAGAAAGACTAGATCGAAGAATATACTATGATCGGGCCCTCGGTTCAGACTAGGGCTGACTCCGAATCCACGAATCCAAATCCAAGACAAAACAATCATATAAGGAATTCATAAAACAGCATAAATACAGGAAACAAGTCGAAAAAATACGATCGAAAATCTGAATACGCAACTAAGTACGTATTCCGGGAACGGGGTATTACAATCCACCCACCTTACAAAAAATTGCGTCCTCGCAATTTCGTTAAGGGGATAAATTGAACATGAAGGGGACAAGGGCACGAATAAAGGCTTCATAAAACCAAAACAGAGAATAAGATAAACACAAGAAGGACTAGAATGAACAATGATAGAATGACAATGGAAAAATATTAAGAAAGATAACCAACTCAAATACAAGAAATGGGGTAGTGGTTACCATGATATTCTAAGGCTCCTGATCTGGATACTGGTCTTCCCACTCTGCTGCATCGCCTGAGGTCTCTGCTGCCATGAAGTGAACTTGGCCTCTGCCCTGATCTGCTCTGGCTCTCATTCCTCTCTGCTGATGATCATACCGTTGGGGTGGAAATGGAACTCTTCGATCAACAGGTTCAGGGTTCCTCCTCAGTGGTGGCGCTGGAAGTGCTGGAGCTGGACGTGCTGGGGCTGGAAGAGCTGGTCTGACTGGTGCCGTATGCTCAAACTTTCTGTACCGGCAATCCCTGAGTGCATGACCTCTTGCCCCACATGCCAAACATAATCCATTGGCCACCCGACAATCTCTCTTATAGTGTCCGGGCCTGTGGCAGAAATTGCATGTGATCTGAGGAAGAGGAGTTTGGAATGGTCTCTTCATCATCGGGCCCTGGGTTGCCCTATCCGCATCCTCCTCATCCATCAACTCAAAAGGCCTCTTCTTGGCTTGGCTCTTCATCTGATTCTCCTTCTTCTTCTCCAGTCCACGCTCTACTTCTCGAGCTATGGTGAGAACCTCTGAATATGTCTTCAGCTGTTGGGGCATCAAGAATACTTGTAGGTCCATCTGTAATCCCTGCTGAAATCTGCTTGCCCGCTTCTCTTCATCCGTCACCATATACGGGGCAAAGCGGCTCAATCTGAGAAACTCCGCGGCATACTCATCCACGGACTTACTCCCCTGCCGAAGTCTGATGAATTGCTCTTCCATGTCCTTCTGGGCTGTGACAGGGAAGAATCTGCTGTAAAAACTCTTGGAGAAGGTGTCCCAAGTGACAGGCTTCTCCAATCTGGCCTCCTCTGCTAGCCACCAAGTCCTGGCTATATCCTTCAGTTGAATCTTGGCAACCTCAACTTGGTTCTCCTGTGGAACTCTGGCTGCATTCAGCAAGTCTGAAGTGTCGGTCAGCCATTGCTCAGCCTCCAAGGGTTTCTCTCCACCCGTGAATATGGCTGGCTGCAGCCTCCTGAAGTCTGAAATGTTCCCCGGCCTCTGTTCCTTAGGTGCTGCTATCTCTTGCCCGAGAAGCTCGGTCTGCTGTTGCTGATTCTCCATCATCATCTGGATAACCCTCAATATATCCACATTCTCTCCCGCTGCTCCATTCGATGCTGATCCAGAGTTGCTGCGACCCGATCTCCTCTCCATACTAGGATGGCTAAAGATAACTGGAAGGAGTTGGAAAAATGGAAGGATTTCAGGATATGAAGGAAGAAATCTAGGAGGACTAAATGTAGAATCAAGAAGGACTAGATAACTTTGTACATTGTAGTTGGCAATAGCAAACTACTAGAATTTGCCACTTGCTTGTACTATAGGTGGGAGAGCCTAAGCTCTGATACCAACCTGTAACGCCCCGATTCCACGAATACGGGGACGTCACTGCGACGTATATACGTAGGTCAGAGAGTGCCCCCACGTATATACGCTAAGCATAAAGTACAACAAGAAAGGATCAGAGTGTAACACAAAGCGTGGAATACACACATATGCCAACATAAAGGTACAGATACAAAGTCATCACAGTATGATAAACATTACATATTACATATGTCTTTTATCATAACAAGTCCAAAAATAAAATATACAATAAGAAGACAAAATGCTCACGAGTAGGATGAAGATCCCGTGAGTCAAAAGGAGTCAGGTGCAAGGAACTGGAGCTAAGATGCCTGCTCGCTAAGGAGAGCTCGATCTACGGTGGATAACTCCACTTCGATCCAAGCTCCGGAATCTGAATATGCAAATCCAAGGAATCAAGACATATAACAATAAATGAGCTACAGCCAAGTGGCTAAGAGACATGAATAGGGGTTAGAACACAAGTATAGAATATAAGGACAGGTATTAACATAATCATAAAACGGAAAATACAAGTAAAGCTGATTACAAGCAAAAGTGATTGTATATGCTTAAGTCACGGTCCCATGAGACTAATACATCGAGGGAATAATCCAAACAAGGAAACCCTCATCTATATACCGTTATCTCATGCCACGGTAATCCCAAGCATATAGAATCAGAGTTGCAAACCATATGATAGTCAAAAAGGAATGCATAACAAGAATGACAAGGATCATGACAAGATCAAAACCGGAATCATCACTGGAATCATAACAAGAAAAGTAGGAGTCACAATATAACATGAGTCATAACAGGGACTATGACATGAAACAATAATCATAACAATAACCATAATTGAGCCTATTATTATTATTACTCGTCTGACCCATATATCTCGGTATGTGTCTCGGTATCGATCCCAACTCACATACATCCATATATAAGAAAGTCGAGGGTCGTTGTCGGAAGTAGATGTAGAACTGATAACACTTCTTATAGTAGTTTCCATACACCTGGAACCGGTTTGGAGGCCCAAGTCCCCCTAACAGTCATCTAATGTGGGCCCAAGGTCCCACTAACAGTTATCTACTATATTTCGTCCCCCTACTATAAGCAAGGTATCATTCCGGCATCCATCACTTCCACCCATACCCCATACAAGTTGTAGTTTATTAAGGATTATCAGTTTACGGGAATAAGTGAACATAACAGTAATAGCCCTACAGATTCAAGAGGTGGCCCCCACAGATTCAAGAGGTGGCCTCCACCGTGTGGTGTGGCACTTTGTTCCATGTGGCACTTTGCTCTGAGGGAAAGGATTCTAGAGGTGGCCCCCACCGAGTATGGTGTGGCACTTAGTTCCATAAAACAAGGCAGGGTTCCCGTAAACACGATAATCATAAAGTCAAGTGTATCATGCTTGGTTTAAGAGATAGCATGACAAGGTGGTAATATATAACAAGCAATAAAACATAACGAAGAATTAATAATTGGCCGGGTCACTCATGGCCTAACAAGAGGGTCTAACAAGGTAGTGGCATGTCAGTTGGTCAGGTGATAACATATTAGGTGTCATGTGATATACATGTGTTAAAAGGAAATAGATAACTGACAAGGCTGTATTAAGGTAAGGCAAGTGGAAACATAGAAACAACTTAGGGTTCAACGACCTCAAAGGGTCTGCCACGCATGCTATAAAATAAGGAAGCAATAGTATCACGGCAAGGTACAAGTATAAGAATGAAACAAGCAATTACAGGGCAATACATAAACATAGAATTATGGAGTAACTAGAAGTAATATACACCAAGTAACGAGTCATGAAGCACTGTATACAAATACCTGAACCAAGCATAAGATCCAAAGTTTAGATAGGAATCAACTATAACAATCAGACAAAGTTAGTCGACTAGGTCAAGAGAGTAGTCGACTAATAGAAGAGTCAAGTCGACTAACAGATACTTAAGTCGACTAAGTCTGTGATACAGAAAGTTGGGGTTTTCTGGTTCAGGAAGGGTTAGTCGACTAGGTGGATTCAGGAGTCGACTAATAGTGATTTCCAGAGAGTTGAGATTTGTTTCCAGGGAAGATTAGTCGACTAATATTTGGGGTAAGTCGACTAATACTGTGTTTTCCAGAAAAGTTAAGTTTCAGCTAAGTGTTCTAGTCGTATCTCCCCCTTTTTGATGATGACAAAACATATGAGTTATTAAACAAATAAAAGAAGAAAGAGCTTGGAAAGCTCCCCCTTAAACAATGCTATGTATTTAACATGAATATGAACATTATGAAAACATACATAAGGAATAACAAAATTTAAAACAAACAACATATATTTTTCTCCATATATTTTCTCCATATATTTTCTCCATATATTTTCTCCCTTATATTTTCTCCCCCTTTTTGTCATACATCAAAAAGGGTTTTAAAAAAATTTTAAGACAAAACAAAACAAACATGTTAGAAACCAAAACAAAACAAACTAAGATATTTTAAGTATCAATCTTACATACATTCAATTCACCACAAATAAATGAAAATCTTGCATAATCTAAAGGTTTTGTGAAAATATCTGCAAGTTGAAAATCTGTGGAAACAAAATCAATATCTATGTCACCTTTTTCAAAGTGATCTCTAAGAAAATGATATCTAATGTCTATATGTTTGGTTTTACTATGTTGATTAGCATTTTTGGTCATGTGAATAGCACTAGTATTATCACAATAAATCTTAACATGATCAAAATGTAAATCAAAATCGAGAAGAGTATGTTTCATCCAAAGTACTTGTGCACAACAAGCTCCGGCTGCTACATACTCCGCCTCGGCGGTTGAAAGGGCTACACTATTTTGCTTTTTGGAAGACCAAGACACAAGACAATTGCCCAAGAATTGGCAAGTGCCACTTGTGCTCTTCCTATCTACCCTACAACCGGCATAGTCGGCATCCGAATAACTAGTCATGGTAAATTGGTTAGTTTTCGGATACCACAAACCTAAATCAATTGTGCCCTTAAGATACCTAATTATGCGTTTTACCGCTATTAAGTGTGATTCCTTAGGACATGATTGAAAACGTGCACATAAACATACGGAAAACATTATATCCGGCCTACTAGCCGTAAGATAGAGTAAACTACCAATCATGCTACGAAATAATTTGATGTCTACATCCTTACCTTGTTCATCCTTGTCAAGTTTCGTAGTGGTTGCCATGGGAGTCTTTGCTACTTTGGATCCTTCAAGCCCGAACCTCTTGATGAGTTCTTTGGTGTACTTGGCTTGGTTGATGAATGTCCCATCACTAAGTTGCTTGATTTGAAGTCCAAGGAAGAAGTTGAGCTCTCCCATCATAGACATCTCAAATTCCTTTTTCATGCATGATTCAAAATTCTTGCAAAGTGAAACATTAGTAGATCCAAAAATAATGTCATCAACATAAATTTGAACTATGAGGATATCTTGATCTATATGTTTGGTAAATAATGTTTTATCAACTTTTCCTTTCTTAAAATCATTTGAAATCAAAAATGAAGACAATCTTTCATACCAAGCCCTAGGGGCTTGTTTTAAACCATATAGTGCTTTATCTAATTTATAAACATAATTAGGGTGTGTAGGATCAACAAACCCGGGGGTTGTTCAACATACACCTCCTCATCAATATAACCATTAAGAAAAGCACTCTTTACATCCATTTGAAATAACTTAAAATCTTTAAATGAGGCATATGCTAAGGTCATCCGTATGGCTTCGAGCCGTGCTACGGGTGCAAAGGTTTCTTCAAAATCGATTCCCTCGATTTGAGTGTAACCTTGGGCAACTAACCTAGCCTTGTTTCTAACTACATTACCCGATTCATCCAACTTGTTCTTAAAGATCCATTTAGTGCCAATAGTTGGTCTATCTTGGGGCCTAGGAACAAGGTGCCAAACTTGATTGCGCTCAAATTGATTGAGCTCCTCTTGCATTGCAAGCAACCAATATGAATCGGCCTCGGCCTCGAGGACATTTTTAGGTTCTATGTGTGAAATAAAAGCAAAATTACCACAAAAATCTTGAATCTTAGAGCGAGTGGTTACCCCTTTTGATACTTCACCTATGACGAGGTCCTTGGGATGATGAGGATTGAACCTCCAATCCTTTGGTAGTGGTTGAGAGGGCTCCTCTTCATTTGCTTGATGTTTATTTCCTTGAGCCTCTTCCACTTTGGCTTCACTTCCATCACCATCCTTTGGCTTGTCTCCCATGGTAGAAGCATCCTCCAAGGTCACTTTCTCCAAGCCTTCATCTAAAGCATCAATTTCTACACAATTCTTAACAAACTTGTTAGATTCCTCAAATTTAACATGAATAGATTCCTCAATAGTCAAAGTTGACCTATTGAAGACTCTATAAGCCTTACTAGTATTTGAGTAACCTACAAAAATAGCCTCATATGATCTAGCATCAAATTTTCCCAAATTAATATTTGTATTTAAAACAAAACATTTGCAACCAAACACTTTGAAATAAGAAACATTAGGTTTTCTAGAAAAATACATCTCATAAGAAGTCTTAGTAGTATTTTTACATAGGAAAACACGATTTGCAATGTAACATGAAGTATGAACGGCCTCGGCCCACAAATAATGTGGTAGACCATATTCATTTAACATTGTCCTAGCCATCTCTTGTAAAGTACGATTTTTCCGCTCAACTACTCCATTTTGTTGTGGAGTTCTAGGACAAGAAAGTTCATGTTTTATTCCATGTTCCTCACAAAAAGTGGTAAAGGGAAGGTTAATGAACTCACCTCCTCTATCACTTCTTATTTTAATTATTGAGGAGTCATTTTCCTTTTCAACTCTTTTCTTAAAGGCTTGAAAATGTGAAAAGGTTTGACTTTTATGTTCAAGAAAATAAACCCAAGTAAAACGCGAAAAATCATCTACTAAAACATAAGCAAATCTACTCCCACTTAAACTTTTGGTTTGTGTAGGGCCAAATAAATCCATGTGGATTAGCTCCAATGGACGTGATGACATGATATCCTTAATTGATTTGAATGAGGACTTAGTTTGTTTCCCAAATTGACATGCGTCACAAACTCGGTCCTTTTCAAAGTTCAATGAAGGAATACCCTTCACCATTTCCTTAGAGTTAAGCCTAGAAATATGGTCAAATGAAACGTGGCCTAATCTCCTATGCCACAACCAAGAGTCGTCATCGAGGGCTTTTAAACATGTTATATTACAAGACATATTTAGCATATCAATCATATAAACATTGCTTTCACGAAAACGGAAAATACACAAACATTGGAAGTTCTATCAAATACTTTACAAGCAACATTGTCAAAAACTACATCAAAACCTTTATCACAAAGTTGACTAACACTCAAGAGATTATGCTTGAGGCCATCAACTAAAACTACATTTTCAATTAAAGGAGAGGTGCCAAGTTTTACATTACCAATACCGATGATTTTACCCTTGGCGTCATCTCCGAAGGTGACGGTGCCACCTTCATGATATCTTGATAGGGTTGCAAAGTTGTTGATGTCCCAAGTCATGTGTCTTGAGCAACCGCTATCAAGATACCATAAACCTCTACGTCTTTGAGCTTTGGAAAGTACCTACATCATTTAAAACAATAGTTGACTTTGGTACCCAAACTTTCTTGGGTCCTTGAAAGTTAGTGTTACGAACCCAAACATTATGATGTGATGCACTTAGTCTATCATAACAAAAATTAGCTAAGTGTCCTTTCCGTCCACAATGTGAACATGAGTACACTTTTCTATACATGAATGCATGGTGTGTGTGTGAAGTGTGAGCATGCTTTGGGGGTTTACCATGATGCATAGGTTGTGTAGCATGTACATGAGCATGAGCATGAGCATGATGAATATTTTTCTTAGGAGCTTGTTTCTTAGGAAACATATTCTCCATCTTCTTCTTATCAAATTCACTACACTTTTTCAAAACAACATCTAATGAGTCTAATCTTTCCTTAAGCATGGCGATCTCATTAGAGTCTACAAATGGGGTCTTTCCTTTACAAGCAATCTTATATTTTTCAAAATCATTTTTAGTGGAAGCTAAAGAAGAATGCAAGTCACTATTTCTTTAGAAAGATTTAACACTTGAATATTCAAAGATTCATTATCCTTTTTCATTTTCAAGTACTTTTTCTTCATGAAGTCATAATTTTGAGAAAGTTCTACAAATGCTTCTCCTAGCTCATCCATGGATAAATCATCATCAAGTAGAGTTGAGGGGGTTACCTTGCTTGTGCTCTCATTTGCCATGAAGCACATATTGGCGGTGTCGATCTCCTCCTCGGATTCACTTTCGTCATCCCATGTTGCTTTCATAGCCTTCTTCTTGTATGGCTTCTTGGATGAAGATGGCTTCACTTGGTCCGGACACTCCGCTACAATGTGTCCCGGCTTTTGGCAATTAAAGCAAATGATCTTCCTTTCTTCCTTGCCTCCTTGCCATCTCCTCCGTCCTTGGAACTTTGCCTTGTTGTACATCCTCCGGACGTTTTTGACTAGAAGTGAGAGCTCCTCGTCATCTTCTTCTTCATCATCTTCGTCGGAGTAAGTAGCATGACTTTTGAAGGCAATGGTCTTCTTTTTGGTAGGTGCCATGTCCTCCCTTGCCTTTCTCTCCATTTCATGGGTCTTCAAGTTCCCAATGAGTCCAATGAGCTCAATCTCATCTTTATCATTGAGTTCCTTCAATGTTGTAGCTTTCACTTCCCAAGATGGAGGAAGAGCCCGGATGATCTTTCTCACCCTTTGATCATTGTTGATTTCTTCACCTAGAGAAGCAAGACCATTAGTAATCTTTGTAAACTTAGTAACCATATCATCTATGGTTTCATTCTCTTGCATGCAAAAATTTTCATATTGGGACCGAAGAAGGTCTATCTTGGCCCTCTTCACTTGTGATGTCCCCTCATGTGTTACTAGCAAATGGGTCCAAATCTCATAGGCGGATTTGCAATGGATGACTCTAGCTATGTCATCATCATTGAGGGCTTGTAGGAGTGCATAATGAGCCCTAGCATTGGCATCAAACTCCTTGGTCTCAATTTCGGACCAAGTAGATTCATCACCATCGGGGGCACTAAATTGTTTAGTCACGGCCTTTGCAACTCGGCTACCTAGAGATTGCAAGAAAACAGTCATCTTAACCTTCCATATGGGAAAGTTAAGTCCATCAAACTTAGGGGGTGTCTTAATACCATCGGCCATGTTTACTATGTGGAAATGAATGAAATGATTAGCAATATGAGGATCTCTCTAAGGTTGTTAAGCCAAATCCTAGAGTCCAAGCTCTGATACCAATTGAAATACACCTAGAGGGGGGGTGAATAGGTGTAATTGCTAATCTAATGCTCTTTTTAAATTTTACTTAAATGAGTGATGCAACGATCTCTCAAAACACGACTAAGAGCCGAATACCCCTTGCGAGGTTCTGAACTCCTTCCTCCCAATTCCCCTTAAATGGGTTAGAGGTGCGCAATGCAACCGTGTTGTATTGAGGTGTGATCGAACAATTCCAAGTATGAAATGCGATGATGAAATGTACACAAGTAATATAGCAAGAAAAGTAAACAAGTAAGGATTGCACAAATAAAATGTTAGTTCTCAAGCAATAAATTGAAAGCAAGTAAAGCAAGAGAGAATTAGGCAAGATGACACAAAGGCAATCGCAAACAAAGTGATTTGTTTCGAGGTTCGAGCCCGTAGCTCTAGTCCCCGCCTTCACCTCCGTGAAGGGTTTCCACTATCCCCTTAGGATCCCGTACAAGTTATGCCTCCAAAGACCTCAAGCCCGTAGCTTCACCTTACAAAGAAACTCCACCGAGGAGCTTGTCTCCACAAGAACAAGGATTACAAATTTGTGATCTCAACTAGACCACAACACTCTTTTACAAACACTCTTTTACAAACACTCTCACTCTTTTACAACTTCACCTATAGAAAGAATATGAAATTTTTGGCTCTATGAAGTGTGGTGAGAAAAGCTTCAGTTGTAGAGTGATATTAGAGATCAAACAACAACTGAAAAACCAATTTGAAAGAATGGAAATGAAAGCTTTAAACTATTTTTCTCTTTCTCTTGAAAACTATGAAAACTTGTATTTTTCTTGGTAAATAACTAAGGCCTATTTCCCACTATTTATAGGGAGAGAATAGGTTAAAAACTCTGATTTTTCCAGCTAATATCACCTGCAAAAGCACCCCAACAACCCTCTAAAAAGTCTGTTAAAACAGAAAATAAAACAGTTTTTCAGAACAGCCCAAAGAGGAAAGAGCCGTTGGAGGTGTTGCAGGCCTACCGGTCGACTGCCGGTCGACCGGGACCCTGCTGGCAAAGGAGCCGTTATGGCTCCGGTCGACTGCCGGTCGACCGATCTCAAGAAAGGAAACACAGTTTCCTTCTACCGGTCGACCGACCCAGTCGACCGGAAAGATACAGAGAGCAAACATCTAATTTCGGTCGACCGGTCTGTTGGTCCGGTCGACCGACAGACATGCACAACTTGTGCATGTCCGGACACAGCAGCCGGTCGACTGGGCCGGTCGACCGGTCTGCCTGGAAAACTGTTTTTCTGGGCAGATTTTAAGATAGAAAATTTTGTATAAAATCTTTAAAAATCTGAAGCTAAGTTTTATGCTGAAAATAGTTTATATACATGTATTTAAACAAGTTTTTGAAGATGTAAAGCTTTGGGTACATGTATGTATAAACTAAGGCATAAACCTAGAAATAAATATTTTGAAAACATAGAAACATATAAAACAAATGTGTGTGCAAATCCTAGAGCCAAATTTCACATATTCTATCTTTACAAAACTAAACTTACAAACTACAATGGTCTTCAAGACTTCAACTTGAGCTATCTTCTCTTGATCTTCAATATTGCAATTTGAGCCCAATTTGACTTGTCTTGAGTCCAATACACCTTCCTTTAGGGAAGAATTCATCTCTTTAATATATAAACCTGAAACACACTTAAACAACAATTTATATTAGTACCAATAACTAATATGTTTTGTAATCATCAAAATACACTAAACATGGGTTGATTGTAACCTTGGGCCAACACTAGTCGACTAGCTCCTAGGTTAAGTCGACTAATCGTGGTCGTGAGCAGAGTACAGAACTGAATCTAGGGTTGGGTTTGATGGCCTAAAAATGTGATTTTTATGTTATGTGTGTACAAGATATGAAGGTATAAGTACAATAGGAAGTGATCAAGTCTTGGTGAGTAAAGATACTCACTTGGATGGTTTAATTGGAGCTTGATCCAAGGAGGAGATGATGGCTTCAATCCACAATTAGTTGTTGCTTGAGATGGAGAAGGTGATCTTGGTGTTGCTTTGGGAGTTGGAGGTTGAAGATGAAGTCTTGACGATGCCCTAGATGAAGCCCTTGAAGTCTTGAGAGGGAGGAGGGATCTTGGTGAAGAGGATTTTTCTTTTGGTGAAGTGAGGAAGAAAGTGGAGTGAAGTGTAAAGGGAAATTATATATATGATTGGGATTTTGTAAAGGGGGTGAAATAAGGTAGATGTGATGGGGGTTTTTGCAAAAAAGGGGAGGGGGTGAGGTGTCCCTCACCTGGCCACTTGGCGGCTATGGGAGAGAGAGAGAATGAGTGGGATTAGATGGAAAGTGAGTGGGAAATGAGGTGGAAATTGGAGAAGGTGGGAAATTGGAAAATTGGGATTTTGGAAAAGCTTTGATTTGTGGAGGAAGGAAAGGAATAGGAAAAGGAAGGAAATGAAATGATAAAGAAATATTTTCTCTTGGACCCAAAATGAAACTGCTGAATAGACAGATACCCGGGTTAAAGTCAAAGATGTGGAAATCAATTCGGAAAATGCCGGAATCGTCCGAAATTCAAGTATCTCGGATCGACTCGAAATAATTATCAAAAATCAATAATAATATATAAAGACCAATAGTGAAATCCGTTTGAAGAAATACTTTATAGTTTTGAAACTAAAAATCCTGGAATCAGCTACCTACCGACTCCGAAAGAATTTTCATAAAATCATAAAATTCTCAGAAAAAGAATGTAAATAAGAAATATGATTCTAAGTAATTATGTCTAAAGGATCATCATGAAATTCCAAACAATTTGAGAATTAAAAATCCAGGAATCGGTCAGCGGCACTGGCCGACACCGGTTTTGAAGAAATTCATTTTAATTCTAGAAAAATCTAGGAAATCATGGAAAACCTAATATATTGGAAAATAATGTTTAAAACTGAAATCGGTCAAATCTACATATCAGAAAGACTAGATCGAAGAATATACTATGATCGGGCCCTCGGTTCAGACTAGGGCTGACTCCGAATCCACGAATCCAAATCCAAGACAAAACAATCATATAAGGAATTCATAAAACAGCATAAATACAGGAAACAAGTCGAAAAAATACGATCGAAAATCTGAATACGCAACTAAGTACGTATTCCGGGAACGGGGTATTACACATAGTGTGTATGGATAGAATCCAATACACATAGTAAATGATATATACTTATTTCTGACATTAAATATCAAAATAAGTTTTGATAAAAACAAAACTTAAACACATGAACTGGATACATCAAAATAAATTTTTCTAAACATATATGAATCATCAATGTATATGGATGAAATTCAATATACATATAAACCATGTAAATTTCTTTTGATGAAATCTATTCATGAAAACAAAGGATGCATACTTGATAATCTGAAACTCAAAATCGTATACATGTTAAACCGAAACACATGAACTCATAAAAATAAGTTTTTCTAAATAATAAAGCTCTAATAGGTGTAGATAGAATCCAACACGTATATAAACCATGAAACTTATTCTATTGAGATGTAAATCACGTAAACAAAAAATCTTTTGAAACTAAATGGTTAAACAGAAATAAAAAACTATAAACTTGTGTGTGTTTACTTGAGCAATTCAAAACTAATATATTCTTACAAAAGATCTAAACTAAACAAATCTTTAGCCAACCCATTTGTACCTGTTGTGAAGTGGGTAACAATTTTGGTGTTCTGGCCAAATCGTAGAAATTGGTTCATGTCCTTTCCAACATTACCAATCTTCAGCTCATTGATCTTCCTACCAATCTGCCTCTCCATTCTTCCTCTCCACTTCACCAATATATTTAGGGCTTCACTACTTTGTCTCATGGGATATATCCAACAATGCCTAGATACATTATCAACAAACGAGACAAAGTACATGTGACCTCCAAGCGATGCCGTCTTAGCAGGTCCCCAAATGCACATGTGAACACACTCAAGAAGTCCTTCTTTGCGGTGAGTACTGGTGCTGAATTTCACCCTCTTCTTGTCCAGAATGTTGTATTCACCTTCCAACTTGCAGGTAGCAGCACCTTCCAACGATTCCTTCTTTGCAGGAGCTCGCAAAGACTTTTCTTCTTCCTATCCGACCTTTCCCTGCCAGACCTCCGGGCAACCATCATCTGAGGAACTGGAAGTCTCCACCTGATCTGTAATCGTACTACCCTTCAGGTAGTAGAGATTGTCTCGGTGGACGCCCTTCATCCCCACCATCGAGCCCTTGATTATCCTGAGATCACCATCTCGAACAGATATCACCATACCCGATGCTTCCAAAGTTCCAACGGAGATTAGATTTCTCTTCAACCGAGGTACATACCTCACTCCCTTCAGCTCCCTTACCATCTCATCAAACATCCTGATTCAGATTGTACCTACACCCTCCATGATACATGGGTGATCGTCGCCCATAACGACCGAACACCCCTCCAGCTTCTCAAATCTAGAAAACCAGTCCCGATTAGGGCACGCATGGTATGTAGTACCTGTATCCAAAATCCACTCATTTTCTCCTGAGTGACCAACGATGGGAGTAGTGACTGAAAACGAGAAACCCGACGAGTCCGAATCTGATCCACCTGCCTGTGAATTACTGCTCTGAGTATTAATCACCTTTGCAAGATTTGCTTCAGACTTCGACTCCTTTTTCTTCCCTTTGTACTTCGGACAGTCCACCTTCCAGTGCCCTATCTCTCTGCCGAAAGCACACTGATTCCTTTTGAGATCCCTAAACCCTGGCCTGGACTTTGATCTTCCTCTTTCCTCCTTGCCCTTCCTTGATGAACCCCTGCCTCTTACTGCCAGTGCCTCCACCGATGAGCTTGATTGAGAAGGATGTCTCTTCTTTCTCCTCGTCTCATAACTTGCCAGTGCAGACGACACCTCATGGTAGTCCAGACTCTGGCTACCATTGATAAAGGTCAGAGTGAATGTCTCATACTCCTCCGCTTGGAGTGAATTCAGGAGAATGATCGCCTTGTCTTCCTCATCTATCTTGACATCCACATTCACCAAATCTATAAGAAGCTTCGTGTAGCGGTTGATGTGCTCATTCACTGTGCTCCCCTTCTTCATCTGAAACCGGTACAGCTTACTCTTAAGCTGCAATCTTGACTCGACACTCTTGGTCAGATATTTCTTCTCAAGGGTTTCCCACAGATGCTTCGTCGACGTCTCATGTTGCGCAAGATATTTTATGTCTTGCGTTAAACATGAACGAATCAACCCACACGTAGACCTGTTCATCTTCTCCCACTCTTCATCAGTGGTCGTGCTTCTCTTCTTCTCCAGAAGGAGAGTATCCTCGAGGTTCGATGCATTCAGGGCATCCATAACCTCACATCTCCACATCCCAAAATTATTTGTGCCATTAAACTTCACCACGTCAATCCTCGGATGAGGATGCATGGTCTTGACTGAAGTAGTTTCTTCTGCCATCTAGATTACTTGATCCTCTATCTATGCAAAAAAAATCAACTGGAAATAGATCACAACTTCGATAAAAATCAGATTTTTACCTTCTTCCCGAAACTCTAGATTGAGTTTCTCACCAGATCTACTCCACCAAAGATTCCTTGAGCACTCCTTGCGTCCTTCTGAGATCGACACACGATCCCACGAACACGACTACCTCTGATCTGAGATCGACACACGATCTCCACCGAATCAGATCCTGAAGCTCTCTGAATCTCCAGAAAAATCCCAAGTGAAACCTGGGAAGCTCTGATACCACTTGTTGTGCTACAGCAACAACCAGGAGAGGAATCCCTGAATCTCCCAAGCACGAAGAACAATTCCCAAAACAGCACAAATATCAAACAAATCCAGAGAAAGAGCACAAAACACAGATTTAACGAGGTTCGGCCTTGATGCCTACTTCCTCGGGGCAAGAAAGAGGGAGGGTTTTATTGATTTCAACAAATCAATACTTACAGCAATGGGGATCGGGAAAGTTCTTCCTGTGCTCTACTCTCCTCCCTGATTGCATACAAACCCTCTCTTAAAGATACAAATCCTAGAAATCTAACACAGCCCTTTTATAGGGTTCAAAAATAACCCTTTCTGAAACAGGCAGACCCGACTGTCGGTCGACCGGCCGGTCGACCGACCTCATGCACCGGTCGACCGGGCCGGTCGACCGTTCCCAACTGAGAGTTGGGTCACTTCAGTCCGTCGACCGCCCGGACGACCGATCTCCTCCTGCGGTCGACCGGACCGGTCGACCGCTGATACCTTGTGCATGTTGTGCACGTCGGTTGA
Organism: Agave tequilana; assembly: GCA_038442645.1. NCBI lineage: Eukaryota > Viridiplantae > Streptophyta > Magnoliopsida > Asparagales > Asparagaceae > Agave > Agave tequilana. Next base: position 24,894 of record JAVJIF010000397.1, on the reverse strand, counting down.
CCGGACCGGTCGACCGAGCCACTGCTTCTGCCGACAGTCGACCGGGCCGGTCGACCGTGCGCCTGTGCTGCTGCTGTTTTCTGGTTCTCTTCTTCTTCTCTTCGTCGACTTCCTCGACGAATTCCTCCCCAACAAAGTGGTAGAAACCTTCTGATGTTAGTATTCATCTTGATAAGCATTGGATAGCTTTGTATACTACATAAGATTGTTAGTACACACAATATTTTGTTATCATCAAAATAAGGAGTGATACATGATTATTCATCAATGCCAACATTCTCCCACTTTTTTATAATGATAAACAAAAATTGAGTTGAAGTAATAAAATATAAATTGATAATAAATTGTTAGTATTTGCTCTCCCATAAATGTGTGTTAGCATAAGATACAAGCATAACACAATAACACACACATATGTTTACATATGTTTCTCCTCCTTTGTCATTAACAAAAAGAGACCATATAACATATATAAAAAGCATTCAAATATCAGAAATAAAGCATATACTTAATTCTCTTCTGAAATTCATAAAAAATATTTTTTTAAAGAGGTTTAGTCAAGATATCAGTAATTTGTTTATTGGTAGATATAAAGTCTAAATAGATGTCACCTTTAAGAACATGATCACACAGAAAATGATGTCGAATATCAATGTATTTTGTACTCGAGTGCTAAATAAGATTTTTAGATAAATTAATTGCACTAGTGGTGTCACACATTATAGGTGATATGGAAGACTAAATGTCATAATCAATTAAAGTTTGCTTTATCTGTAAAATATGTGCACATGCAATATTGGCAGTGATATATTTTGCTTCAGTTCTTCATAATGACACAGAGTTTTGCTTTTTGCTGAACCAAGAAACTAGTGAATGTCTCAAAAAGTGACAAATACCACTAATACTCTTCCTATCGGATTTGCATCCAGCAAAATCAACATCAATATATAACATTAATTCAAATGTGCTTGATTTTGGATAGAATAAATCACAATCAATTGTGTTTTTAATATATTTAAGAATTTTCTCCACAGTCTTGAAGTGTGATTCTTTAGGATTAGACTGATATTTAGCACATAAACATACATTGAATATAATATTAGCTCTACTAGTGATAATATATAAAAGTGAAAGGTATACCTTTTGATTAATACTATTACCATATTCGTTTTTGTCTAGCATTGTTGTAGTGCTCATTGAAGTCCTTTTTTCAGAATTTTTCATGCTAAGTCTCTTTAGAAGGTCATTAGTGTACTTGCTTTGGTTGCTGAATTACTTTCTTTTATTTATTTGGTTTGAAGACCCAAAAAGAAGTTGAGTTCACCCATTCGACTGATTTCAAATTCACTTTAAATAGTCTTAAAAAATTCTTGACAAAGATTATTATTAGTAGAATCAAATATTATATCATCATCATATATTTAAATAAGTAAGATATCATTGTTGATATGTTTAATACAAAGAGTGATATCAACCTTACCAATATCAAAACCGGAATTCAAAAAAAAACTTTTGAGTCTATCACACCAAGTACGGGGTGTCTGTGTAAAATCACATAAAGCTTTCTTTAGTTTGAAAGCATGACCGAGAAATATTTCATGTTCAAAATAGGGAGGTGGCTCAACGAAAATATTTCTTTGATAAAATTATTAAAAATGCATTTTTCACATTCATTTGATAAAATTTAAAATTCATAAAACATGCATAAGTAAGTAAAATATGAATTGATTCAAATTTAGCAACAAGAGCATAAGTTTCATCAAAATCAATATTTTTCTCTTGGTTGTAACCTTGTGCAACCAATCTAGCCTTGTTTTCCACCACTTATCTTGATTCATCGAGCTTGTTTTGAACACCCACTTGGTGCCAATAATAGGATGATCAAGAGGTCGTGGAACACTATCCCAAACAATATTTCTAACAAATTGATTTAACTCTTTTTGCATGGCAATAATCCAAAATTCATCAATACAAGTTTCTTTAGTATTTTTCGATTCAATAGAAGGTAAAAATGCAACACGAGTGATAAAATTCAATTTGGATCGAGTTTGAACACTTTGTGAAATATCTCTAATAACCAATTTATGAGAATGATCTCTCACTTCAACAAAAGCTTTCGATAAATCCGAAGAATTATTTTTATTAGAAATATTAGTATTATCATGAGATGAATCAATAGTAGTAATAGAAGATGTATCAAAATATCATCATCAATATATATATCATGGAAAGATTTAGATAAAAATTCATCAAATATAACATACAAAGACTCTTCAATAGTAGAAGCTTTCTTATTGAAAATCCTATGTCTTACTTCTAGTAGAATATCTAACAAAAATACCTTCAACAAATCTAGCGTTATTTGTCCAAATTATCTCTAGTATTCAAAAGAAAATATTTGCAACCAAATACTTTAAGGTAAGAAACTTTTGGAATTTTATCAAAGAATAATTCATAACAAATTTTGTTTAAAATAGATCGAATAAGAATTCGATTTAAAACATAGCATGCAGTAGCTAATAATTCAGCCCAAAAATATTTTGACAAGATATTATAAACAAACATGGTTCTAGCAAACTGTTGCGATGTCCTATTCTTCTTTTCAACAACACTGTTTTGAGGAAAAGCTCTGGAAAAAGTAAAATTGTGTGTAATATCAAACATGTCACAAAAATTTGTAAAAAATTCATTTTCAAATTCTCCTCCATGATCACTTCTAATTGTGACAATTGTTAGAGATTTTTTATTTTGAATTATTTTACATAAACTTAAAAATTCATCAAAAGTATTATTTTTATTTTTAAAAAATATAACTTGAGTAAAACAAGAATAGTCATCAACAATCACAAATACGTATTTATTTTTATTCAAAAATGAGATTCTAGTAGGACCAAACAAATTCATATGGAGTACTTCTAATGGTTTACTAGAAAAAAATCAATTTGCTTACTTTAAAAGAAGATTTGACTTGTTTATCTAGTTGACAAGCATCACACAAATGATCTTTTTCGAAAGTAAATTTTGGAAGACCTTTAACCGAATTAAATTTTAAAATCTTTGAAATAGTTTTCATGTCTAAATGACCAAATTTTTCGTGCTAAATACAAGAATCATTGTTCGAAGCTCCAAGCATAAATCATTAGAACATGGCATGCAATTCATAGATAGTTCATAAATATTGTTCTTACAAATACCTCTAAATATAATATCAAACATGTTAGAATCATAAATAAGATAAGCATCTTTTTCAAAGATAATTTTGTAACCCTTGTCACATAATTGACTAAAACTCAAGAGGTTGTGTTTCAAACTACCAACCAAAAGTACGTTTTCAATAAGGGGTTTATTAGAATTACCAACTATGTTGATGCCAATAATATTTCATTTGTTATTGTCTCCGAATGTTACTATTTCTTCATTCTTGTTTGTATGAAAGAAAGCATTGAGTTGCTTCCGGTTATGTATTTGGAACAACCACCATCATGTATCCATCTTTCCTTTCAGGGTACTTGAAAGATACAACAATTTATTTGGTACTTATTTTCAATAGGGTCTAAAAGGATTAGCCTTTAGGAACCGAAATCCATTTAGAATTTGATTTTCATTTGTTAACCTATATATAATCTTTTGAGTAACAAACCCCATTCATATAAGATACAATATCGACACTCTTACCATGAGCATTCAAATATTTTAGAATCCAAATGTATTTATATTTAGGCTTACCAAAATAAGTATTTTTAAAAGATTTGAAATTCTTTTCATATTTTTGAAAAAAATTTCTTTGTATAAGAATCAACTTTTTCTTTGGTAAAATCAATAACAAATCTATTATTTGAAACTCGTTGATCTGATAAAATATTCTTCTAATTCTTTATTTATTAAATTTTGAAATATTTTCAAAATTTCTTCATATTTACTTTGAAAGATGAAATATCTTTTTCCAAATCCGATATTTAAGAGAAGAATTTTCTTCAATCAATTTTTCATTTTTCTTTCTCAAAAACTTGTTTTTCATTTTCTTCTTTTTGTATTCAAGAAATAATTCATTGGAAGCATATAAGAATTCATCTTAATTTAAATTTCTTGTACCTCATCTTCTTGGGCCGTGAAGCACATATTCGCTATTTCTTCTTCTTCTTCTTTCGAAGATGATGAATCACTATCATCTCAAGTAGCCTGAAAAGCCTTCTTCTTGAAATTGTTAAGATTGTTGGAGTTGGCTTGAGTTTTAGTAGGGGACAATATTTCTTCATGTATCCTGATTTATTACACTTAAAACAAAAAAAGTATCATTAATATCTTTATTCTTCTTAAACTTACCTTTTCTCAAGAATTTTCTGAATTTTCTTGAGATCATGGCAATATCTTCTTCATCATTCGAATCTTTCGTATCAGATGATACTTTGAAGGTAAGTACTTTCTTCTTGGTTGTTCATCCTTCTTTCTTTCTTGTAGCTGAACTTCATATGTCATCAAGTTTTCAACGAGGTTCTTTAATTTAAGCGTTGATAGGTCATTGGCTTTTTCTATGGCGATAGTCATTTTTTTCTAATCGGATGTAAATACTCGAAGAATCTTTCTTACTTTCTCCACTTGAGTGTACTCCTTTCCTGTGGCTACAAGAGAGTTCGTGATCTCGGTGAAGCGAGTAATAATTTCAGCGATGATTTTGTTCTCCTTCATCTTGAATAGTTCAAACCTATGTACAAGAATAAAAATTTTAGATTCTTTTACTTTGTTTGTGTCTTCGTATGTTACTTGTAATTTTTTTTCCTAATTTGATGCGCTGATGTGGCTGTTGATATATGATTGAATTCTTCTTTATTTAGAGCACAAAATAGAGCGTTCATCACCTTTGTATCAATGTTGACGGATCTCTTTTGTTCATCAGTCCATCGTAGTCGGCGTTTGGCTTCTCGAATGTCACTTCAACAATATTTCAAAGTTCGTAGTTGATGGATTGTAAGTATATCTTTATTATGCACTTCCAACAGTTATAGTTGAAACAACAGGGTTGCATTGCGCACCTCCAACTCATTTTAAGAGGAATCAAGGAGGCAGAGGTACAGAACCCGTCACAGGGTATTCGGCTTCTAGTCCTGTTACGAGCGATCGTTCATACATACTCACTGTGCACTAATTACTATTCACAGTTACTGTTCATAATTACTGTTCACAGTTACTATTCACAGTTACTGTTCAAAATTACTGTTCATGAGTACTGTTCATACACTGTTCACACATACGGCACTGTTCATATATACGAAAATTCACTGTTCAAATACTGTTCATACATAACGTGAATTCAAAGTTCTAAATAATTTCTTCTTTTTGTATTCAAGAAATAATTCATTGGAAGCATATAAGAATTCATCTTAATTTAAAATTTCTTGTACCTCATCTTCTTGGGCCGTGAAGCACATATTCGCTATTTCAGTTACTTCTTCTTCTTCTTTCGAAGATGATGAATCACTATCATCTCAAGTAGCCTGAAAAGCCTTCTTCTTGAAATTGTTAAGATTGTTGGAGTTGGCTTGAGTTTTAGTAGGGGACAATATTTCTTCATGTATCCTGATTTATTACACTTAAAACAAAAAAAGTATCATTAATATCTTTATTCTTCTTAAACTTACCTTTTCTCAAGAATTTTCTGAATTTTCTTGAGATCATGGCAATATCTTCTTCATCATTCGAATCTTTCGTATCAGATGATACTTTGAAGGTAAGTACTTTCTTCTTGGTTGTTCATCCTTCTTTCTTTCTTGTAGCTGAACTTCATATGTCATCAAGTTTTCAACGAGGTTCTTTAATTTAAGCGTTGATAGGTCATTGGCTTTTTCTATGGCGATAGTCATTTTTTTCTAATCGGATGTAAATACTCGAAGAATCTTTCTTACTTTCTCCACTTGAGTGTACTCCTTTCCTGTGGCTACAAGAGAGTTCGTGATCTCGGTGAGCGAGTAATAATTTCAGCGATGATTTTGTTCTCCTTCATCTTGAATAGTTCAAACCTATGTACAAGAATAAAAATTTTAGATTCTTTTACTTTGTTTGTGTCTTCGTTTGTTACTTGTAATTTTTTTCCTAATTTGATGCGCTGATGTAGCTGTTGATATATGATTGAATTCTTCTTTATTTAGAGCACAAAATAGAGCGTTCATCACCTTTGTATCAATGTTGACGGATCTCTTTTGTTCATCAGTCCATCGTAGTCGATGTTTGGCTTCTCGAATGTCACTTCAACAATATTTCAAAGTTCGTAGTTGATGGATTGTAAGTATATCTTTATTATGCACTTCCAACAGTTATAGTTGAACCGTCGAACAATGGTGGTCATTGTTTGGAATGCCCTTCTTTGAACTATGATGATGAAAAGTCTGTGCCATTTCTTCAACAAGGCTCTGATATCAAATGTAGGATCATGTATATGTCACAATTAACACTAGAGAGGGTTGAATAGTGTTTAATAAAAAACTTTTAACAAGAGATGTTAGTAACTTAAAAAAGTAAAATACAAATCACAGTATCAAATCAGAAAATCAATCGCAAACATAAGAGATTTTATCTTGATTCGGTCCTCTAGACCTACATCCAGTCCTTAAGCAAATCGCTTGAGTTTTCCCTTAACTTTGATCTTGAGAACTATAAAATCAATCTTATACATCAATTAATAAGTCCCTGTGTTAATTGTATATACCACCTCTCTAGAGCCAGAGAGATCCTTTTCTTGTACTGAACTACATTGAATTTATAAGCCTTGATTGTGTTGTTGCAGTGTATCAAACATGGGCTTATAGTTCTCTCTAAAAAAATGCCTAATAGGTCTTTTGAACGAGGAACGAGGCAATGGAAGAGAATTTTGATAGTTATTGACAGAAATTTTAGAATTTGGAGTCAAGAAGGCTTAATTGAGTTTGTGTATATTTGAATGTCCAGGCCTTCCTTTTTATTTATAGGTGAATAGGTAACTGTGAACCAGTTATTTAATCATTTAAAAATCAAATATATAGCTGTTAGATTGGAGGGAATGAGAAACAAAAGTTCAGAACATTCAACAGCTATAAACTGTCAGATTAGTCAACTAGAATAGGAGTTAGTCGACTAGACAAGTGTTTGTTCAGAAATTTTAGTCGCCTGGGTTAAAATACTAATTGACTAGTTTAGTGACAGTTTGAACTATTAGTCGACTGGGTGTGAATACTGGTCGACTAATCAAGTCTGACTGAGAAAAGTCAAGTTACTGTAAGAGCTTAAGTAGTCGACTAGTTAAGAAAATATAAGTTTAGTCAAATTTTTATAAGAGCCCAGTAGTCAACTGGCCAAAGTATCTGCTCGACTACCCTGCGAATTAGTCAACTAGGCAGGGCTATTAGTCGACTAACTATGCATATTTTGTGTGCAAAGTTAGCTAAACTTGATTTTCTGAAGAGAAGGTTATTCTAACAAGTATAAGGTATCTAGTAGAGGATGTTGAGCATCTACTAGGGTGTATTGTGTGTGTATTCAAGGCTTTTACAAGAATCTAATTAGTTGTTACAAATTCCTCAATAATACATATCTTCAATTGATACTTTCAATCTTGTATCTTCATGTAAAGGTGGTAGAAGCCTTCTGATATCAGTATTCAGCTTGATAAGCATTCGATAACCTTGTATACTGCATAAGAATGTTAGTACACACAGTATTTTGTTATCATCAAAACAAAAAGTGATACATGATTACTCATCATGATTCCACACTTTTTTTCTGTTTCATTGATCATGCTATACCCAATCCTATACCAAAATCAAATTAAAATAAATTTACAAATATCATTACAGAAATCAAATCAAATATACTCCAAGAATTGTTTATGAGTAACAATTAAATGGGGGCCATGAATGTTTTGATGGGTATCAAAGCCGCAATCCGTGCTGCAGATGTTGAGTGTGAAGTGTATTCTAATTTCAAGCTTATAGTACAGTGGATCAATAGCAAGCACTCGTCTCTATCATGACATATCTCGCATATAATCTATGAGTGCAGATGGTGGCATAGTTAGAACTTTAAACTTGAGGGCACTCCTTATCCAAATGATTAGCCAATCCTTCCTAAGAAAACAAGTAGAAATAGCGGAAAAATTTTCTTTCCACAATTTGGGAGTAATATAGTATTAGACTTTTATAATATGAGATGTAGTTCAAGGAACAATAAATATTTAAAATCTAAATTTCTCAAATGTATGTGCATATTAAATTGATAAAAATATATTACTATTAAATTTGTTAAAATCTGATTAGAGAAAAATCATTATAACTCTAATATCTTTAAATTGAAAATTTATAATTCTAGTGTAAATTAATAATATTTAAAACTTTTAAATTATTAAATACATTCTAATTGCCATCAGAAGTAATCTCTATTATCTTTAAATTGAAGTGTAATCTATATTTGTACTTGTTGGAACTTATTTCGATGAAGACGTTTGTGAAGATCAAATTCATTTGGAGCTCTAACACATGACGAATCAAGAGTCCTACATGATCAAGATGTGCCTAGGAGAGTTGATAGAGTGTGGTTTGTAAAGATGAAATAGCATGTAAAAGCCTTGACACAAACACACACTTCATTGGTCCATTAGTCGACTTGATGTCTATTATAAGTCGACTAATCCTTGATGTAGTCGACTAACCCAGAACCCAAGTCGACTAATCCTGTGTCATGAATCTGACCCAACTCTCTGTTTCTTTATTAGTCGACCGACAGTAAAACCAAGTCGACTAATACATCTTGTAGTCGACTAATAAGAGTCCCTAGTCGACTAATCCCTGGTCAAGTCGACTAGTTGTTAGTTGCAGTCGACTTGAAGTAGTTATTCTGAAACTGTTCTTCCAACGGCCACTGACCTAGTCGACTTATAGCCAAACATAGTCGACTAATAGAAGGATTTTTGCCTAGTCTAGTCGACTAACTCCATGGGCAAGTCGACTAATAGGCAGTTCTGACTGTTGGACAGTTTTCATTATCTGGTCTTTTGTGCAACGAATTCAAACGTCCCTATCATTTGAATTGCACCAATAACTCCCTAACTAACCCTAGTCTTCAGCTATAAATAGGGAAGTTATACCAAAGGCCAATTACCAAGAGATTTTATCAGTTTTCCAAAGCCAAAAATCTGCAAACCTGAAAACTATTTTTCCCACTTCAGTTCTTCACCAAAAGACATTTCCATTGTGAAGATTCTCTGAAGTTCTTGTTTCCTATACTGAACCTTGTCCACATACACATTCAGTACCAAGGCTATAGGAAAAGTATTGTATTTCTCAAAGCAAATCATTGTACACGGGAGGCTTCTTGGTTGTAGAGACAGTTGTACAAGGTGAAAGGTATTCTCTTGGTGGAAGAGAAGGTGTTTTCTTGGTGGAAGAGAAGGTGTATACATTTGGCGAAGGGGATTTGTCAAGTGGTGTACATGGTGTATTGATTTTGGGTGGCAAAATCAAGGTTAAAAGAAAATCTCAAGCGGGTGGCTTGGGGACTGGATGTAGGTCACAAGGACCGAACCAGGATAAATCTCTTTGTTTGCGTTTGTCAACTTTTCTGAGATTTGTTTTCCTTTACTTGCAAGTTATTTATTTGCCTAACGATTAATCCTTCTTGTTTAGTGTTTAAGTTGACTTGTGTGTTTTAGATTATAGTTGCCAACAGAGATAATTCCGCATTTATCCTTATCTCGGCGATCCTACAGTACTATTATAATCCTTAAATTAATATTTGAGTTCTAAATACTATATCTTTTCTAGTTGATTTTTTCTTTCCTTTTTTTTTTTTACAAATTTTATTTTATTTTTCTTTAATTTATTTTTCTGATATTTCAGGGGCTTGAGGGGAGAAAAGGAGTATAACCTATAGCATATCATTCTTGATTAATAAAGAGCCACGTAAGAGAATTAACAAAGGAAAAAATAGAAAAGAAAATTAGAGAAATAATAAAAAAAAGAATAAAAAAAAAAGAATAAAAATTGGAATAAGATTTGGGCTGAGACATCTGAAGTGTAAAGCCAAACACCACTAAGCTACAATATCTTCACGCAATACGAGCTAGCAAATTATATTTATACATAGAATCAATTTTCCGGGTTATGGTTTTTAATTCTATAAAACAAAAAAAATACTATCTCACGAAAAAGGTAAAGCTTCGAACCTAAATTTTGGATTTAGATTATTTTTAGTTTTAGATGAATGGTGGTCAAGACCTCGCTCTATTCATAAGATTTTAGTTGAACATTCCACAAAGTACAATGTAAAATTTTAGTCCATAATATAAAGAGCTCAGCAAAGCAAGAAAATTCTGGAAGCTTTGGACATAAGCTGGAGGTCAAGGTTCAACAAAACAAAAATGTTATACTGAATTCGAAATCCAATTTGGATCTTTAAAATTGAATCTAAGTATGAATGATAATGGGTCGGGTTGGCCCCTTGGTCCCCCGACCCAACCTAAACAAAACCGAACTTAGGTCTTGATCGTGTCAATAATGGAGTAAGGGTTGGGAAGTTGTTTTAGGCCGCTTATATTTTAAGGCCGAGACTTATCCTAGGTCTGGACCTTGTCTCAATCCCAACCATTAAGGGTGCTCGTTTTAAGCTCTACATATGAGTTCAATTCAATATTAATCATACTCATTCCCTAAGATGATGATGATTATTATTATTACCATACAATTTAGTATTACTTTCTGATTTTCAACAATTTTAAAAGTTAAGATAAGAACTCTAACTTAGAAAATTTTTGTGGTTAAATCTGAAATGAAGGAGTCCAACAAATGAGCATTAAAATATAATATTTTCTCTTTCTTCTTCTTTGGCTTATAAACAAACTTAAGGCTGAACTAAGGGCCATGTCCCAAGGTCTTGGAACCATGAAGAGGGCTAGTTAGATTAAGGCCTAGGACTGGGATGGATCAAAATTCAATAAATTACTATGAACTTTTAATCATTTTGAAAAAAAATACCATCAACTTTCAAATTTGCAAATTGCTAACACGAAATTTGGTATATGCCAGAAGCTACCACATGGTTGTCAACGGTTGAAGTAAAAAAGACTAATTTATCCCTAATCTAAGACAAATACAAAAATAAAAAGAGAAAAGGGGGAGCATCGGAGGCGAGTAGGAAGCAGAGGGGGTGGGGGGAGGTGGGAAAGGGGCGGCTGGGAAGGTGGAGGTGGTGGGGGTGGTGGGGACGGGTGAGGTGGAGAGATAAAGAGGCGGGGAAGGGGCAGCAGGGAAGGTGGAGGGTGTGGGGCCATAGGGACGGTGATGTTGTCTTAGCCGATAGTGCAACCCTTCCCAATAGACACATCTGTTCGGTTGGAACGAGAGCAATCATTCGCCGAACAGACACATCTGTTCACCGAAAGACACATACATTCGGCCATAATTGTTTGTCCCCGAACAGATATATCTGTTCAATCGGAATGGGGCAACCGTTCTGAATAGACACATTCATTCGTATACACTTTCAATGTGGGACTAAAGAGTTTTCACTCTTTTTGTCCCATTTAGCTATTGTATTAGGCTAACTTCCGACTTGAATATCTCATTCATTTGAAACAAAATTGATCATGTGAACATGCCACGTTCATCCCCAATAGAAGGAGAACACTGTATATCCCTAGTTAATAATACTGTATTTTAATTTTTTAAGTATTTATTTTTCTTTACTAGTTATTTTATTTATTATTATTAATTAACTTATTTTATGACTTCTTTTTCTTGTGATTATTATTATTATTACACTAAATATATAAATTATTTTGAGATATCAAATGGTTGTATATATATTTACTATTATTACTTGTTATTATTTTTAGTTACTAATTAGCATTATTCCCATTACTATTACTATGAGTATTATTATTTTTGTTATTTTACTATTTCATTCTGATTATTAGAATTGTTGTTGTTATTATTGTTATCATTATTTTCATTATTATTGTTATCGTTGTTATTATTATTATTATTGTTGTTGTTGTTGTTGTTATTGTTATTGTTATTGTCATTGTGATTATTATTACTAATAATATTATCGTTAAATATAATTATTGTTATTATTAATTACTATTATTATTAGCTATTGTTATCATTATTACTATTATTTTATCATGACTAGTATTCTTATTTTGGTAATTATTATTTTGTAGTAATTATTATTAGTCGATATTAATTATTCTCATTAATATTTTATTTTGTTGGTTTTTCTTTCGTTTATTTTCTGTTCTCTTTTACCCTTAGCCTATTCCCAAACCCATTATCTATACCCGAAACTCAATACTCTTAATCACTTCCTATATAATCTAACACTTAACCCTAACCCTAATCCACTTCATAATCTTTCTTCTTGCCCCCAACAACCCACAGTCGTGAGAGCCACCCATCAGATCACCACCATCTCCCTGCAGGCCATCATCCTATGGTCGCCACCGAGATCCACCAGCTTGCCCTCCGTCAACAGAGCCGCACCACCCGTACGACCACCAACCCTGTCGGCCATTTGCACCCCTTGCAGCTGTATCCCTGCGCAGTGCCTCATCCAGCCATCAACGATCACCCCACTCCCGCGAGATTCCTCCCATTATCGCGCGCGTGGCCGCCGCCACTTGCACCACCGCAGTGCGCACCCCACCGGCGAGCCCTAAGCACCTCCTCCTCGTTGCTTCCTCTCCTCTCCGCCTTGCCACTGAGATTCAACTGCCGCAGCCCCCATGGACTGTTCTCCTCCTCCGCGAGATCCGCCGGAGCTCCGACGTCGATGGTCATAAGTTCTCTCTCTCTCTCTCTCACTCTTTCTTTCTCTGTATTTATAGGTGCTGTATGTAATTGTGTGTGTTATGTATTTGTGTGTGTAGTATATGTGTGTGTGTGGGCATGCTCGTGTATATTTGTGTATACGTGTGTATATGTGTGGGTATATTTGTAATTATGTGTGTGCTTGTGTACGTGAGTGTGTGCATGTGTGCTGTATAATTGTGTGTTGAGTGCACGTGTGTGAGTTTATGTCTGTGTTCGGGTGTACGTGCATGTGTGGGTGACTGTGTAAGTGGGTGGATTTGACTCAGTCTCCCTCTCCCTATATCTCAGTCTCCTTCTTGATGTGTATTTGGTTGTGTGTTGCAGCGATTCGGAGGATCCGATTGTGCAATCTGAACCCAACAACAAAGACCCGGATTTATGTTCGCAAAGTGCCAATACACCAGGTGATTTGAAGATTGACATACGAAACAATTCGGAGATTCAGACCGGTTTGTGCAGTGTATACCTGATGGCGATTCGGACTCAGAACCGCATCATTTCATGTGAGTGTTTATTTTTGTGTTATTTTTTCGTTTATCATTGTTAGTAAGTGTTCATTGTATTTATTTATATTAAATTGTGTGATTTAAATTATCATTTCATGTGATTATTTATCCCGTGGTATTTTTATCTATTTTTGTATTAGTCCGGATAATTAAATTGTTCAGTTGTATCAGTTATGTACTGAATTATTATACCGTATGAGAGTTAGATATACCACAGATAATTGGTCAGAGATAATTATGATGTTAAAATGTATATAGACTCCATATTTCGATACCGAGACATTAGAGATCTATCATTTCATGTGCAATTATTTACCATTTCAGATTTAAGACTAGCTGTGATATACCTTAGATTGTGGATTATTTATTAGACATTTATTTGGTGATTATTTAGATGGGAATTCATTGGGATATTGAGGATGGATTAAACATGATGTTACTTTATTAAGAGACCGATCTTCTTGATACTTGGACTTATATACAGATTTAGTGAGAGTTGGAGTTGAGTTGATACTTATATTCCTTACAGAGAATTTTGAACAATGTTCTGATGATAAAATTGATGTAGCTAGATTTATAGTTGTGAGTATTTTAGATTTATTTACTGATCATATTCGTTGATTATGGATGAACTTGTTGATATTGATTATCAGACGAAGAGATATTCTAGATTCTATATTACTTGAGGATGTTCTACTATTTATTTATGATTTCTAGATGTGTTGACTTAGTTGATCTCGAGGATAATCAGTAGACTGCTCTTCATGATCTTGATTAATTCAGTTATTCAGTTCTAAAGGCAGAATCATTGTGATAGTGAACTCGTTGATAATTGTGATCTTGTATTTTCAGAGTTACCAGATAGCAGTTATCAGACATCGTTATCAGTTGTTAGTGGTATTGTTATGATTAGTGACTCTATATCTTTAGTATTCTAGACAGATGTCAATCATCAGTTGCCAATTATCAGTTGTTAGATACTAGTTTTCAGTTGTCAGTTATCAGCTATTATTGACATCATCAGTTGTTAGAGGTATTCGGTCACTGTTTCATTTTAATAACATCTTACATTATTTGCTTGTTAATGAAAGACATCATAACCCGAAGAAAAGGGAAAATTGCCTGATAATGCATATCGTGTATTTTGAAATGACTTGTTTTGATATACTGAGTTGTAGGTTCCACCATAGAGAACTAAGGTAGTACTTGCTATCTAGTTATTCAGTTGTCAGTTATTAGGGTTATGCCCGGACTACGGCACCACACCAGTTATTTTTTATGTGGGGCTGTGGTCTTCAGTTATTTGGGCCTTGCGGTCTATCCTGATTCAGCGCCAGAGGTGTTAGACCGTGGTATTGCGTCCCTTCCAAAACACATGCATTACATTGACAGGCAATTACTATAATGAAAATATTGTTTGATATATGAAACCGCTGTGATATGGGATGCAACTAAGTACCACATTAGTTAGGTTAATAATAACCAATCAGATTAGAGACATGTTAGGTAACACATCTCTTTGCCATCAGTTGTTTCCTTTTACCCTGATATGAGTTATATTTCGTTCAGAGTCTTGTTCATAATATTGGTTATTCAGTTATCTTTTATTTACAGTTTTAGTCATAATATTATTGTATACACATATTATGCACGTGCATCTTCCCTCATTTTACACACTCATTGGGAGTTTTCTGACTCTTCTGAATTTGCATATCCAGATATAGGATGCTTTGTTTTATTGATCACGTGTTCCATGAGATCATTTGTGTCATGAGGAGCTCAGAGTTTTTCTCTGTTGATTATCGATCTTGCCTTTCCTTTTATTCATGTTATTTCTTAATTCTCTATATCATTATCAGTTATCATTCCATCTCTATGTTTATTTATCATCATGTGTGGACATCTATATGTGCTTTTGCAGTGATCATGATTTATTATACTTTATTTTTATAACTTGTTCGTGTTACTTAAAGCTTACTGCGTATATGTGGGACATTTTTCTTGTGTATATGTGTCGCCGGCTTTCGTCGCGCTTCGTTTCCACCATCTCCTGTGCATTTCGAGCAACGGGTCATGCCTAAATTTCAGCTCAAGTTTTCTCAAAAACTCACTTGATTTAATTTTAAGTTTCCAATAATTCCCAACAATAATCAAGAATTTATACACACTATGAGACTGACTATATAGTGAAAGACACTTAAGTAGATGCATCAGGATAAGTGAACTAGAACTTAAACCTTTCGTATCGAAAGCCTTGTCAGTTTTACTAACCAATCAGTGAACTAGGTCTTGAACTGACGACTATTTGTGTAAGCCATTAATAGGCCTCATACAGTAACTTTTCAAAATCAACTTTGGTTCTCAGTTGTGTCCATTTTAGCCATGAAAATTCTTTAATTCAGAGAGCATGTTTAGAGAATCACAGCCTTTTTGTAGAAAGCACTTAGTTGCACTATAGGAATGAGTTGGAGTCAAACTCCTCAGTGTTTACTCGCAGAGTCAATCATAACCAATTTTTTATCTTGAACTTAGTCCTTGGGATCTCCAATCGTTAAGTGAGATTGACATTATGATGACTCGGTATGGTTAGATTTTTAGCCTCATTCCCTTCGATGCGCAGCTTATACACTCTCCACTCAAACCTTCAGTGAACGAATCCATTATCTTTTTACACCACAAAGTTAATTAAGATAACTCCAAGAGCAATTGCCTAAAGATGTTATGTCTAGGACGGATGTATCTAGACTTACCGTTATATACAAGTTTTGTGCCCTAGATATCGCTGCTTAATTATCGTGGTGAATGTATATGGTGAGCACTAGTTTAGGCCATTAAGGTATATCCTCCAAAAATTGTCGAAGCCATTCTGCTTCTTCTTCAGCCTTATTCAAGGCTATAAATTTTGATGTCATTGTGGAACAAGCTATGCAAGTTTGTTTGGAGGATTTCTAAGATATGACCTCACCTCTGAGAGTAAAGATATACCCGCTAGTTGATTTCGATTCGTCGAAATATGCAATCCAGTTTGCAACGTTGTACCCTTCAAGTGCAGTACTTCCCATGTCTCGAAGCATATTCTTTAGTATTCTTCAAGTAGCTCACTACTCGTAGTAGGGCAGTTCAATGGTTGTCACTAGGATTACAAGTGTACCTGCTCAATTTGCTTACAGTGTAACATATATAAGGTCTAGTGAAATTCATTAAATACATTAGATTTTCTGATGATTTGAGAATACTCTATTTGTCATTTTTTAGTTCCTGTATTCTTATGAAGGTGAATTTGTGAGAGAAAAGGATTTGTACTCTAATTTATCCCATGTTTCTTAAAACTTTCTATCATTTTGTCCACATAATGTGAGAGAGATAGACTGATTTCATCTGGTATTCTAGTGATTTTAATTCCTAAAATAACATCAGTAATACCCAGATCATTCATGTCAAAATTATTGTATATCATTCTTTTAACTCTGATATTAGTGCCGAGTATCAACATGTTGTCTACATCGAGACAAACAATGATACATGCATTTTTAACTGTTTTAGTGTAAACACACTTGTCAAATTCATTGATAGTGAATCCATCATTGACCATGACAATATTGAAATTCTTATATCATTTTTTAGGAACATATTTCAGCTTCTTTCCATATTTGTACTTCTGGGATAGACATAGCCTCTTTAAATATTTGAGGTTCCCTTTCAAGAATATATGCTATGAAGTATGAACCAAAGAATTTAGATATATTTGATCTCTTACACCTTCTTGTTTTAACTTTCGCATTAACTATTGGTTCAATGAGTTCTTCGTCCCTGAATGCTATTTCATGTGTTCTTTTCCTGAAAGTCTTGTTCTCTTCTTGTTTGTACAAAAAGACGTCTTCAAAGAACATAGTATCTTTTGATTTGATAATCACGTTCACATGAAAATTTCTGATTTGTGTACCAAAAATCTATAGGCACTGTCATTTCAAGGCATAACCTATGAAAATGTAGCCTACCATTTTAGATCTCAACTTAGTCTTCTAAGGTAGTGGCGTTGATACTTTTGCAAGCTACCCCCATATATTGAGGTAATGATAGAAAGGAGGCCTTTTATTCCACAACTTAAATAGAATAAGATCAAGTTTCTTGTGGGTACCTTATTTTACAGTTAACGGGGCATTTCCCCACAAGTTCTATGGTGTTCTAAAACTTACGAGTATGAAATAGATCATCTCTTTTAAAGTTTTTTTTTCTTTTAGCAATCTCAATCTGTTGAGAAGTGTAGGATGTTATGGTTTGGTGGTTTATATCAAAGTTAGCACATAACTCACTGAATTCATTTGATTCATATTCTTCGCCTTCAGGATAGGAAGGGGAGCAAAATCACAGTCTGGTTCGGCACACTCAGTGCCCACTGGTACTCTCTTGATTAGTATCAATCATTTTCTACAATTTAATATAGGGTAGAAGTTAGCAACTTCATTACACGTCCTCGGTAATTATGAGAAAACTGAAAATTGTCAAAACAACTTTCGTAAATAAACTCTTTAAATAGAAAAGATCTCATGTTGGTATTTTATAGAAATTAAGAGATATGAAATCTCGGTAAAACAAAAGTTAACCGCTGATGCAACCTGCACATAGAACAATAATTATTTAAGATTGTTAGTCTTGACAATCCAATTCAAGATCAAGATTAACCAGTCCAATAGGCCAGGTCAGTGAAAATCAGGTAGAAGATTTTACGTTCAATTGAACGTTCCTTAATTATTGAATCACCTTTCAAATCCCTTCCTTAGACACTAATCAGACTGATATTTAGTCATCTTGTATTAGTAATAAATCAGCAAGATAAATAATTCAACAATAACTTATCTAGTAATAATATTTATTAAAATAAATATTCCAACATGAATATTTTATTCAGCATAATCCCTGTAATAAGAATGTTAGTTCAAATAGACAGAAATATATTGGAATTCAATAATTCTACAATCAATATTTATACAAGATAAATATTTATTAACAATAATTCACGCAAAACTGAACATTAGTTTAAACGGACAGAGTAACAGAATAAGACCAGATCTTGGAGTGAGGTAGGCGTAAAGCGAATCCATTTAAGACAATTATGTCTTCCGCTACGTTGCACACAGGATAATAGACGTTGGTCTCCCAAGATACAACATTTCTTTACGTGTACTGCGCAACACTTTGAAAATCACGTACAGTCGAATCAAAGTTGATTTGTATTTTCCATTTGACCGGAAGTACGAAAATGACACACGGACCAAAAATCATATTTAAGTCACAATTTTGAAATCTAAATAGTACTTTAAAGAATCCTTTTTAAAGAACTCAAATATTCATTATAATTAATTGAGTTTTGAAATTCTGAGTTGTGAGTAATTGTGAGTTATTCATTGGAGTGAAAATCTGCACTTTATATAGGATTATGAGAAAACTTTTCGGTTGTAATGAGTGCAGCCCTTCTGAACAGACACATCTGTTTGGTTGAAACAGGCGCAATCATTTGCCGAACAAACATATTCGTTTGCCGAACAAACACAACCATTCGGTCGTAATTGGTTTTCCTCGAACAAACACATCCATTTGGTCGGAACGACGCAATCGTTCTGAATAGACGCATTCGTTCCTATACCACTTTCAATATGAGACTAAAGAGTTTTCACTTTTTTTGTCCCATTTAGCTATTTTATTAGGTCAACTTCTGACTTGAATATCTCATTCATTCGAAAACGGAATTGAAGTGTGAGTATACCACATTCATCCCGATGGAAGGAGAACACATTTCAACCATCTCCCGTGCATTCCAAATAACGGGTCACGCCTAAATTTCAGCTCAAGTTTTCTCAAAAACTCACTTGGTTTAATTCCAAGTTTCCGACAGTTTTTGGGTAAATTACATGAAAGTTTTATCCATACTTTTCCCAACTCCTATGAAAGGTGCCAAAAAAAATTTTAGTTTCACCATCGGTACCTAAGTCCCACTAACCGTTAGGAAAGTTTGTGAGTTGGTAGTTTTTAGGTTTGAAATTGCACGTGTGAAGCATGTGATTTTTTATTTGGAACAAATTACGCTTATCTCCACTTTCTTTTTTTGCTTCCCCCTTTGAACCCCAAACTCTCTCTCTCTCTCTCTAGTAAGTTCAATATAGATTGTGATATAGGATTAGATATATACACGTTTTTTTATCTTGGTATCAATTGAGAGTAGAACACAATAATTACCCGATGTGTACTCAACTGAATTCAGTTGAGATCTTTTTCCATACTAAAGAAACATTTTCCAAAAATTCTTACATAAATCATCTCTCATCCTTATTATCTAAACTGAGTTCTGATGAAAAAAGAAACTTTCATCATTTTATTTTATTTATTTATTTTTTGACAGGAAATAGATGTATGAAAAAAGAGATTCATAATTACTCTCTACTTGAGCTTTAAAAAGGAGAGCAGAACTGCCCTTGTTGGGACTCCAAAAGAGCGCAGAAATGCTCTCTTGGCAAAAGAGAGATTTACTCTCTTTCATTAGTTGTAAAATCCTCGTTAATAATCCAAACAAGAATCTACAGTACTCCATCACGAATCCAACAAAAATTTACAAAAGAAGTGAACATTCTCATTGTATTAAAATTGATCATTACAAAGAACATAGTCTTCTCTTCACAAAAAATACAAGTTAAGCTTACAAGAATAATTGCTTTTGTTATCAAATAATAATACAATGACAAAATCTTTTCATTCGTTGACCCGATCACAAATTACAATCCTCTGATTACAATCCGCAGAAGATTTTTCTATGAGCCATTTCGTCGAACAGTTCGTGGGCATGGAAGGAGAAGGAGAGCCTGGAGCAGAGAGGACGAAGTACAATAGGCTAATTACATTGATAAAGTACATCGACATGGTCTCATTAGCAAACTCTAATGTTGAAGCTAACAAATTCTGATGCAGGCTTTGTGGGGCCACTCTCCAAGTCCCCTGACTTCCCCCACATCCTCCGCCTCGTCGGCAGAAGCCTCAGCGATACAAACCCCAGCGTCCCGCCCTCAAGAAATACCCCCACCGCTTCGGCTATCTCTCCTCGTCCTTCACCGACGCCTTCGACGACGATGACATCAAATCTGCCCTCAGAACCTACCAGCAGAACTTCAACCTCGGCATCTCTGCTTTTACTTTGTCGATCACATCGAAGCCTCTGAGGCTGGGTTGTTTGCAGGCTCTTTTCCTCTGCTGTGGTGGGTGACTCACAGAATTTGGTTTCATGAGATGAGAAGAGGAACGAGGGATAAAAGAGACGAAGTCAAGAACAAAAACTAGCGACTCAGTCTCCCCACTGAATTTGGGGTGTATGCAAGGGTATTTTGGTCATTCAATTGGGTTTTAGATGGTGTTAAACTCAGCCAATGGCTCTGAGGACTCAGGCACCTATGGTGAAACTAAAAAAATTTCGAGTACCTTTCGTGGAAGTCGGGCAAAGTATGAGTGCCTTTCAGGTAATTTACCTTTTATTTTTCAAGGTCTTTGGGCATTAAATTGTTACATCGTAGAACACCTATAAGAGGGTGAATAGGTGATGTGCTAATCACAATGCGGAACTTTGACTCAAAACTAAGAAACAAATAGATTCCAAGAAGTGAAGCAAACTGTAACCTCCTGGTTTTAGATTTACGTGTCACTGTATCAATATTCGATACGGCGTACAAAGTTGATTTGACTTTCTGGTAGTCAGATTGAACTGGTTTCAGTTTCAGATATCATTTTCCAATATTTTAGATTATTCAGGATTTTCTAAAATTTTTCTGAATTATTTTAGAAAATAGTCGCAGTCGAGGTCAACCGATACTGATAAACAGCTCTACGATTTTTAATTCACAAACGGAGTTGAGCTTCTAAAATTTGCTTACATATTGTTCTTCAAAATAATATTTTCTACTTTCTTGTATTTTTGGGGATTTTTCTGAGTTAGTCCAAAATCTGGCCAAACCGGTGTTAACCGGTACACTGATACATTTCAAGATTTTTAATTTGCAAATGGGCTGAATTTCTTAAAACCGATTTTACATTGTTTCTCAGAATAATATTTCATATTTTACAGAATATTTGGGGACCGTTCTGAACTGGTCAAATTTTGAACCTAATAAAATATTAATTAAATAATACTAAACAATTATTTTTCTTCTTTCTTCTTCTCCAATTCATTTCTATTTCTTCCCCCATAAGCCACCGAAGAAAACTCCACTGCCTATTCTTCCTTTTATTTAATCTCTCTCTCTCCCCCCCCCCCATTCTCTTTCTCCATCTCTCTCACTTCAACTCTCTCTAACTCTCTCTCTCTCTCTCTCTCTCAAGTGATTCTTTCACCTTATCCCTCTCACCTTCTTTCCGGCCCTAATCGCTGCCGACCAGGCTCGCTGCCAGCCAAGCCAGAGCCCCGCAACCCAATATGTAAAGCCCCTTCTTCTCTCTCTTGCTCACTCTTTCTTTCTCTCCTTCCTTTTCTTCTTCTTCTTCTTCATTTCTCCTCCTCTCTTTTGGCCGCCGCCCTGCCGCCTACCCTAGCCGGCGACCAGTGCCACCGTTGCCATCGCCATCTTCTTCTTCTTCTTTTTCTCCTCTCCTCCTCTCTATTTTCTTCTCTCTCCCCCTTTCTTTCTTCTCTCTAGTTTTCCCCTCTCCTCGTCGCCGCCGCGGCCTACACCGCTGCCGCCGGCCATGGCAGGCCGCCGCCATGGCGGCTGCTCTCCTTGCCCCTCTTCTCTTTCTCTCTCTTCTTATTGGGCTAAACCCAATTCTCTAAACTCGAACCCAATACCCAATAAACCCAAACCCAATTCAATTATAGGTTTAAGTTAAACAGATCCGAGTTATGGATCTGAACCCGACTCGTTAGGAGCCCAAACTCACTTCTAAACCCAACAAAGGTAATTTACATAAAAAGCCCTGACCATTATAATATTTACAATTTAGATTTTATTACAGATTTAACTCATTTTTATTGAATTTAGTGTTCGGCGATATCTGGAGCATCTGGTGTCTGATTTGGACGATTCTTGAGTCGTTGTGATCGTAGAAACACGAGCTACATTCCTGTAATAGCTATATAAGTGTTTTCTATTATAAATTATATTTTATCATGTTTACTAAAATTAATTGATTGCTTTATTTAATAAATCGTGATTATGGGAAAATCACTGTAAATATTATTTAATAACTTCTAATTATCAAAAAATCATTGTAATAAGAATATGCATGATATTTTATTAAAACATATCGATAAAATAATATTTTAATTTATTTTATGATTTAATATAAAATATAGGTGATTATATTAAACTGTCAAATAAAGAAATCTCAGATTAATAAATACTTTAATAATTATTTAAATGGTTGTGAAGAGTTTGAAAATATATACTTGTAAATAGTTTCTTTATCGATAATATCAATATTAATGAAACCGTTATAATTACTATTAAACTAGATATTTGGACATCTATTCATGTTACATATATCACCCTGACACTATCATTATTATTAAACCACAGATACACTGGACACTGTATGAGTGTGAGTTTTCATGATCGTGGACACTATTATTACATACATGTATCATGGTTACACGAACATTCTAGTACACTAGACACAGTATTTCATGCAAATATCCATTATACTTAACACTATTATTTCATATACATGTATCACTGTTACACAGGTATTATTACACATGACACTATTATTTCTTATTCATGTCCCACTGATGTACGGATACATATTTCACTGGATACCGTTGTTTCATATATTTGTATCATCGCTACATGAACATTTTGTACACGGTTATATTATGTTCATACATCACTGATACATAGATTTACCAGTATACATGTGATGATTGTTTCTGTATTCCTGTTGCATGGATTACTATTCATGTTATATGGATTACTGTTACATGGATATTCCTGTATCCGTTACATGATTGCTTTCTGATACTGATATTGATATATACTGTTACTGGACATGTTAGCTATTGATATCCGATGTGTGGAGGGGGCGACCTCTTAAATCCCGCATCTCTTGTTTCCTATTTCCTGTTATCCTGTTTAATGATATAAACATAGCTCGTGTTCATTTATCGTGTTACATATGTCATGCATTGTTATTGTTTCTGATATACTGCGTATTTTAAATGCAACATGGGGTTGGGGGAGACTTGACGGTTGACTAGGTCTTGTTGGGTGGACGTCTGAATCCATTGTTATTCCCACTGCAGGGGACGTGTAGTGCTGGCTACCGATTGATCTTGTTTCTCGTTACTTGTTTCGCCTTAGCTGCGCCGGCCCTGGTTTCAGCAGCCGGGGGAATGTTTAATGCCGTGATCCCCAGGTATGCACGGGGCACACCCATCTGACTAGAGCTCCTCAACCATTAAGTTTCCAATTAACATAATAAAATAATATAAACAATAGTGATGTCGGGAGCGCTTGTTATTTGATCACTCTCTCGTTTGGATAATGGTAGCCGCATGCCATATCCGGATGGGTTCGACTAGAGTACGGGCTCCAGTATGAACTGCCAGTGGTATGGGACACTAGAAGAGATTGATTAAAATATCAAGCGGTACTGATTGCTATTATTGTTTAAACCACATGACACGCTCGATACATGTATATTATTGCCCACATCTACTTGTTACACTTTTTGCTCTCTGATTTACCATCATGTCACATGTACACTGCATCTCTGTTCTATGTATTCTCTGTATACACATTTATACTTTACTGGAATACTTCTGCTTATTTCGTGTGTAAATGTTCAGATTGTCATCTTTATACTGTCATGTTACTATATTTTTAGTATAAATAATAAATATAACAGAAGTAAGGCTTGACACATGTTAATGATGTAAACTGACTTTATCGATATATAATTAAATTATAAACCTTAACTCTTATTACTTGTAATAACATTTCCCGAGTAAATATAATTATTGTTTTAATCATGTGTGGTATAATATCATAAAAGTGATCCCTTTGTAACATGTTAGGTATTGGTAATGTTATAGTATTAATATAACACTTGTTTATTTCTATGCATATATTCGATTGTTAGTATAATTATATGTATCACTGGTGTTTAAACGTGTATTATTTAATATCGTGATGGTACTACTATTATATTATAATTACTACTTCCTTCATTTTACCAATCACTAGGTCGCTTTTCTGACGACTCTGGGTTTGCATACCCAGGTTAAAGCTCAGAGATTTTGTAGCACCTGACATTTTTTGAGATATATCTTGAGATCGCCACCTTTTTCGATTCATAGATATCTTTATTATTTGTTTCTATTTTCACATTTATCCTTCTTTACATATCTATCATGAATATTAACCCCTTTGAAGGTATTCTGTACTTTTTAATGCTGAAATTATTGTGTATATTGTGTTTATTCTCTGTACTAGGCTTAGCGTACGTATATGTGAGGGTATTTCAGCCCTGCGTATGTACGTCGCTGTAGCGTCCTCATATCTGTGGGATTGGGGCGTTACAGA
>JAVJIF010000396.1:0-105233 GCA_038442645.1 Agave tequilana | reverse complement strand
CGTGGGAAACTAAGTCCAAGGTATATTTGGCCCATTCGAGATCCTGGATCGTGTGGGAGATATGTCCTATAGATTGCATTACCGCCATCTTGGACGGGTGCATAATGTCTTCCACGTGTCTCAGTTGAGGAAGTATGTCAGGGATGACAGCCATATTCTGGATCATTCCGAGCTGGAGCTACAACCGGATTTATCATACCAAGAGCAGCCGTTGGCCATTCTGGATAGGAGTGTCAAGACACTGAAGAACAGAGCTATTCCATTGGTATGGTGTCATGGAACAGGCATGCGCCAGGGAGGCCACTTGGGAGCGTGAGGACGTTATCCGGGAGCGTTATCCTCAACTTTTCACATCTTGATTGGGTAAGACTCTTTTCTTCTACTCTTCTTTGCCGTTATCTTCCTTGTATCCATATCTATCCGTTGCTTTTCCTGTTATCTTTCACCTTATGAAATTTCGAGGACGAAATTTTTGTAAGGTGGGTAGATTGTAATACCCCTCTCCCGGAATACGTACTTAGTTACGTATTCAGTCTTTCGATCGTATTTTTCAATTTACCATCCGTATTTGACCAATTTCCAATTCCAAATATCATTTTCCAATATTTTAGATTTTATGTGATTTTCTGGAATTTTCTGGAATTAAAATGAATTTCTTCAAGACCGGTGTCGGCCAGTGCCGCTGACCGATTTCCGAATTTTTATCTCCCAAACAATTAGAAAATTTTTAGAAAGTCCTTTAGACTTTATTGCTTAGAATCATATTTCCTACTTATACACTTTTTCTGAGAATTTTATAAATTTATGAAAATTCTTTCGGAGTCGGTAAATAACTGATTCCGGGATTTTTAATTAAAAATCTATACAGTATTTCTTCAAACGAATTTCACCATGAGTCTTCAAATATTATTCTTGATTTTTGGTAAAATTTTCAGACCAATCCGAGATACTTGAAATTCGGACATTTTTTTTCAAAAATTGCAAAATTCCAATTCCACTTCATTTCCACCTCATTTCCCACTCACCACTTCACCTAACCCACTAACTCTCTCTCCTTCCCATGGCCGGCCAAGTGGCAATGGGAGGAACACCTCACCCCACATTTTTGCAAGAAAACCCTCCACTTTCCATCTTATACCAATCCCTTTACAAGATTCCAAACTATAAATGCATTTCCTTTGCAAAATTCCCCTTTTTCTCATTTCTTCATCAAGAGAGCTCTCTCAAAATTCCCTTCTTCCTCTTCAACAAACCCTAGCTTCAAGAGAACCACCAACCTCTTCACCTTCACCTCAAAGTCTCTAAGGATTCATCTAGGGCTTCATCAAGGGAGCTCAATTTCAACCATCTCTTCCCAAGGCAACACCAAGGGGAATTCTTCACCCTAGCTTCAACATCAAGTGTGGATTGGAGCCATCTTCTCTACCTTGGATCAAGACTCAAATCCAACCTATCCTAGTGAGTTTCTTACTCACCAAGACCTAGTTAACACTCCACATGCTTAGGGTAGAGATCCATGTACACCTATAACATAAAAATCCAATTTTTAGGTCATCTAAGCTCAAATCCAACCTCTCATGTCAATATATCACACACCAAAGCTAGACCCTGTTCTGGTGTACTTGTAGTAGTAGATCAGGTCCTCTAGTGCCACAAAAATCCTATTTTTAGACTGATAGAACAAACCAAGGTGAAATCTGATTTTTCTGCTTAACAGCAGCAGATTTCAGAGGACGGTCGACCGCAGTCGACCGATCACTCTACCGACGTGCACAGCGTGCACAATTTTGAGTTGGCGGTCGACCGGCAGTCGACCGACCACTCGACCGGCTTAGGGAATAGGGTGGACCAGTCGACCGACAGTCGACCGGCCAAAACCTGGAGCTCACGCACTTTGTACGGTCGACCGGCAGTCGACCGGCACTCGACCGCCTTTGTAAATCCCAGTCGACCGGCAGTCGACCGGAGGTCGACCGCCAGGTCAAATTCTGGGACAGATTTCAGACTCCTTTCTTTTTTGATTTTTGATACTCCCCTGATATATGTATGATGTTTTAGTCTTGTTTATACTTCATACCTGTACTGCATGACTTGTTACCTGATGGATCTTGCTTTATTATGCTTCATGACTCATGTTACATATTGCTATTCCATATCATGTTAATATGAAATATCACCTCCCTTCATGCTATCACTCAAACACCAAGCATGATATACCCGACCTTTATATAAAATATACCAACTTACATGGGGACAGGGGGAAATATGCGGAATATCGATATGTGTTCGTGTTTACAGTGGTATTAGGTTGTGCACTATATTTTCCGGTCTTACCTGCGGTACTCCAGGGGACCGAGGGGAGTGCTTCCTCCCTTTCCTGTTTACTGTCATGACAAGGGCATACATAAGACCCTCCTGTTAGCCTAGCGGCAGGTTCCGTCTTCAAGCAACGGAACAATACTGGGCCGTGGTCCCGGGCATGCACGGGACCCCACTGTAAACATAGTTCGTCGATACAACCGCTGTTTCCAATAACAACCTTGTTTCACTAGGATATGGATCTATGTGCTCTGGGACGCTGGGTCACATAGCTAGATATCACAGTAAGACAAGTAATAATAATAAGACATTAATTGTAGATTTATTGCATATGACTTTATCTTTCTTAGTTTACATCTCTTGTCATGCATTGTTACTTAGTACTATTTCATTATCTCTATTCATGATCCTTGCCACTTGGCTATCTTTTATTTGTTGTATTATGTCTTGACCCTTTGGATTTGCATATTCAGATTCTGAGGCTTGGAACGAAGTGGAGCCTTCCACAGAGGACTTGGCTTACCTAGGAGAGCAGGCTGACCAGCTCTAGATCTATCCTGCCCGACACTTCTTTTTGGTTCACGGATCTCCATCCTTACGTGAGCACTTTTGTATTTTTGATTGTATATCGTTCTTTTTGGACTTGGGTTGTGATAAAGGACACTTGTAAAGTGATTTTGCTTATCATAAACTTGTGCAACTTTGTATTTATATTTTGTAAGTTGGCATATGATTATACCACGCTGTGTGTGTTGTACTCTGATACTTGTTGTACTTATGCTTAGCGTATATACGTGGGGGCACCATCTGGCCTACGTATATGCGTTGCAGTGACGTCCCCGTATCTTTGGGATCGGGGCGTTACAGGTACTCTTTCAATGCATGTTGAACCGATATATCCGGTATAGTACAGAGGTCGATCATGCTTGTTGTCTTTGAGAAGCATATCTTCCGCCGTAAAGGTAATAGCAGGCACCTTGGATTGTGCGTGATGGCACTCTGAGCAGGAAGGCCGCATCTCATCACCAGGAACCTCAGGCATGCATGTCAGAAAGGACTCCGAGTTGGCCAGCGCATCTCTGAGTGCCTCTCTTGTCTCTTTAGAGAGACGAAGGAGCTCGTGTATTGTGATACGAGCCGGGATATTGGCTAAGTGGGCCAATATATCAAAGCGAAAGGGCGTGGCTAACCCTTGGCCTGGCGGTTTCTTCAACACATGGTCGAAACCGTACTTCCTTAGGCTTCTCTTTCCCTTTGGTCAGAACTGGAGTGGATGTCGGCATTGTACTGACGTCGTTTGCTGTTGTATCTCGTCAGTAGACTTGTCATGCTGCCTTAAGTATGATTTTCCAGACCGGGTGCCCGTCTGTTGAGGTGCATCTGCCTGCGCTGTACAGGCATGCTTCTCTTCTTCTGAATCGTTGAGGGAAGCCGAAGTAAGATTACCATCATCTGGCAGGACAGAGATGACATTGCAGGACTTGCCCTTTTTGCTGGAGTCCTTCGACGTCCGCTGTACGTCTTGGACGAGGTCAGGGTGTATCCACATAACTTCCCCTGTCTCCAATGTCAAGGGGACGAGACCCTTGTCGTCTTTAGCTATGGTTGAAGAATGCTTGACTTCCAACCGTGGTGTGGGGGCTGGATAGGTCCCGTCGGGAACTGTGACCTTCTGATCAGTGCCGAACTCAAGAGTCACCATATTGGCAGTGACTTTCTTCTGTTCCGTCTTCAATGTGAGGACTCCGGCGTCGACCAAAGCTTGAATTCTATCCTGAGAAACATAGCACTTGTCAGTAGGATGGTGGATCATCCTGTGGTAGAGGCAGTATTTAGGGTCGTTTGTACGCCCTATCTCATTGGGACGCCGAGCATCCGTAGCTTCATTTTGTTCCCTTTGTGGAGCAGATGGAATATCGTGACCACCTGATCATCTCTGAAGGAGTACTGCTTCGGAGGAAACTTGGGCTCTTGGCTGTTGACGCCGCTCTTCTTGGCCTTTGACTGCATGTCCCCGGTCACTCGACGGACATAATTTCCTTCTCTTTAGCTTGGGAAGACTGCGGGAGATCGCTACGCCCTTTGTTGTTCGCGCCCCATTTGCTTCTAGGGGCAGATGGCTCGAACTTCTTAGCCGATTTCTCGGCTATCTCAGCTTGTTCGACCAATTCCTTCCAAGTATGGGCTTTGACAGCCCCCATGCGGACTTCTACTTGATCCAAGAAGTTGTGCCTGCATGTCTGTAAGAGCATAGGTAATGGCATCCCTGCTGGGCACATCAGAGATAGATTTCTGAACCGCTCAATGTATTTACGGACAAATTCGCCTTTCCTCTGCACAGTGGAAAGGAGCTTGTCCATGGTTACTTCGGTGTCATCCTCATAGAAGCGAGAGAGGAACCGAGTTTCCAGGTCGACCCAGGAGTTGATAGAGCCCTGAGGAAGGCTTCGGAACCAGTCGAATGCCACCCCTTTCAAGGTGCCGATGAACAACCTAGCCATGATGGCGTCGTTGCTTAGAACATTACCGGTCTGGGACCGGAAATAGTAGATGTGCTGATTGGGCGAGCTCTTACCATCATACGTATGCAACGTTGGTGGTTTGAACTTTGGCGGATATGGCACCGAATCCCACTCCAGCGGATAAGGACGGACTGCCCCTACCTTCTTTAATTCATCCCTCTGAGCTAGGGATGCGATTTGAGCTTGAAGGCCTTTAAGGACTTCGGCATCCAGGGAAGAACCTCCCTTAGATTTCTCCGTCTTGGGCGGATCATTGCTGAGATATCCCTCCTCGTCATGATTACTCCCGGTATCATCATTCCGGTTGCTGAGGAGCTGAGCGAGCATCTGTTGAATATTGTCCAGGGCCTCTTGCTGGGTTCTAGAGGTCTGCTCCTGAGCTTCCAAAACGCTGACGAAGATCGTCATTGGCGTTATCGGCCATATTAACCGATGCTTCGTCCGTTCGCACAGAACTGACCGTTGCTGAAGAGGCATACCCGCTGTCTTCATCTTCTCCATCGGATGATTGGGTGACCGCCTGGACTGTGGCGAGATCAGGGCCTTTGAGGAAGAAGGCTGCTCATAATTATAGGGTATCGCTACGCTGGATCTGGTGTTTCAGAAAACACCTTCTTCGCGCACCAAGACTTCACCTAAGCCCGGGCTATAATCTGGATCTGGGGAGCCGAAAGGGGTATCATCAGATGTATGACCTTCCCTTTGTTGCTCTCGTCCTCTTCCGGTCATGTTGACGGACGCGAAGGCTGGGCCTCGTGAAGCGCTCCTTTCATGATGCTTCTTTATGGCACGTGCGGACAACCGGTCAAACACCGATTGACGGTGCGGAGGTGCCACCTTGATTGGATATTGCCGACAATGGGCTGAATGGATTGTTACAAGTCGGCATCCTCTTTGACAACAAGGGGAAGTGGTTTGGAGAGACTCCAATTCCCACTTGTTTGCCAAGAATTGTCGCAGGTTAGGCTCAACAGAGCCTGAACAACCCGTGGAGAGGCCTTTCTGGAGCGTACAAGGGATGATGCTCCGTTCTTCTTATCCCTGCAGAAGGATTAGTACTGAATAGTACTTTGGCGCTAGCTTCGCCGACAGGTGCGAGCTTAGTGCCTGATGAATTGGGGAGCGGAGCACGCTGTCGTGCTTTGCCCGCTATTCTGCTGCGAAGGGGATCAACCTCAGATAATACTGCGGTCTTAGCCTTGTGGCCACAAACCCAGTGAGTTTGTTGTGGTACAATAGCTCCGCTTGTGCGAGCGAGGTTAACAGGAGGCTTTGCTGCCCTTGATTCAGGTGACGGTATGATTGCCGTCGTGACTTCATGGCTGGCAGCATCGTCAGGGCAGATGGGCATCTTACCCTTTTCTTCGCGGGAGAGGCGCAGTCTCGGCATGACTACTCCGGGAGCTTTGGTTGAAGACTCCTGTTTAGGCTTCCATATCAGCCTTGACAGGGGACACCTAGGTTCGCAAGGAACCTGAATAGCCACAAGCGGGGCTGTGGGGTGCTGGCAAGATTCTGCCTCTGGTTTCTGATTTGAAACCTTGGTCGTGAAGACCTTCCTGTGCTTCCGTGCTCGAAGCGTCAGGCCACCCCCAGAGAGGACTTCTTCAAATCTTCCTTGATCGATCTGGATAACCAGGTTCTCAAAAGTGCAGGATCTGGGCTGCGGGCATGTTTCCTTGTTGCGCCAGAGAACTGCGGCAGGTTTGCAGAGAACATTTTCCGTCTCCGCAGAGACTTTGCTTGAAGATTTAGCCAGAGAAGATCTGGCTGCACCGGCTTTTCTGAATTCAGAGATAGACCCGAAGGTCTGTTCGTCGCATTGCGACACTTGATTCTCAGCAGAGGAGAATACAGTCCCCAGCGGAGTCGCCATCTTGTTTTCCATTATGTTTGCAAAGGGGGAAAACTTACAAATAAAAGTTTGAGGAGCTAAATTACAAGTATTCTCAAAAGATTACAAGTAGATCTCCTCAGAGATTCTGGGAAAATGTGCCGATAGGAGTCTGGTCAGCGCGCGACCACTTTGTCCCTTTGACGATGCGAGCGATGAGATTCCCTTCTCGCCTGGTTCGGGGAATCAGAGAACAGAAGGTTGGTAGAACCCTCTTGCTGCTTCTCAAAACCGCCTTCTGTGAGGAATTCCTTCTCGCCTGGTTCCGGAGATTCCTTGAGAAGAAGGACGATGTTAGGGCATCAACACCCTGGTTAGAGAAAGCAATTCTCTAAAAGGTCTCTGAATTCGAGAGCGCACGATGCTTATGAAGAAGCCTCTGCTTGTGGAGTCCTCTTTTCGTCTTCGATCGATCTCTCTTGCGTCCTCTGCGTGTATGCCTCCCCTCCTTCTTTTTTTTCGATCGATCCTCTCTTGCGATCCTCTTGCGATCCTCTCTCCCTTGTGCCCCTGACGGGCTATTTATAGGGAGAGCAAGGGTATAACCGTCCCTTGAAGATATGGAAACAGATTGAATCAAATCTGTTTAAATCTGGAAAGTAGCCTTACTGCGAGGCTAGGATTGGCAGGTCGGTTGATCTGTTTTGATCCTTTCCATATTGTTAGGAGATTCTCCTTGATCCTCTTACTCGTTTCAAGAGAGTCAAGAGATTGCGGCAATCACCTGCCATATTTGAATCCCGATTGGATTTGATTAGATTGAATCCGATCTCATCAGGAGATTTTGATTGGTCAAAGGTTGACCATAGCAGGCTGATAGCGGAGCTGCCCGCTTTGAAGCTCATAGCGGAGCTAGAGGCAATTCTTAGCGAAGTCCGAAAAGAGGCTTTTCGGCGAAGCTATCAGTTAGCTTCCTGGCGATGCTCTAGATGATGCTAGCCTCTCAAACGAGGCTATCTCCTTGGGCTAATGTAATGCTAAATGCTAGCATTTTAGACCTGCTGAGGTCTGTTTAGAAACAATCCGGGTTCACTGTTCTGCTTGCTGGATCAGTGGGAGTCCAAACCGCTTCCTTGTCCCTTGGAGGTGGGTGAAAACTGGTCTTCAGCTCGTCTGTCCCTTATCTTTTGTAAATGTCAACAAGTTTAGACATCGTTCGGACCAATGAGAATCTTGTCTTTTTTAAGTGTCAACAATACCATGTTACAAGAATAAAGGGATAGTTTCACCATCTTATGAACGAAGGAGGGTTTATTGCGGTAAATTAGTACTTACACTAAATGTGGGTAGTCTTGCGAGTATTAGACACTGCACCAATGATTAACTCATGTTCACCGTGAAAAGGAAAGTAAGGCAGGCTTAGAACTGAACCAATCTTGTGTAATAAGTGTTGCATTTAATATAGAATTTTGAAACATGGTGTACAAGGGCACTGGCATGTGTCTCACTGAATAGAAATCATTATGATTGTTATGAATATGATGGGTGTATATCACTTGATTTATGTACATAATGTAATTGTGTGGCATGTTCTGATTAACCAATTGGTGTGAATATTCATGTAATGATGCAATCTAACAGATAAACATTAATTGTGAGTATGACTGCTTTTATAAAGGAATTGATGTGCATGATGTATGAATCTTATGAAATTGGATGCGTTGATTATGGTGTTGTTTTATGTGTACACATTGTGTTACGGAGGAAGGGACCCGTATGGCACGGGCGGAGTACGAAGACGGTGCTATATATACATATATTGGGAGAAAGGGACCCGTATGGCACGGGCGGAGTGCGAAGACGGTGCGATATATCACATTAGGAGGAAGGGACCCGTATGGCACGGGCGGAGTGTGAAGACGGTGCGATATATCATATTAGGAGGAAGGGACCCGTATGGCACGGGCGGAGTGCGAAGACGGTGGTATGATATACATATATTGCATCCGTACAAATGATTGAGAATGAATGGTTATGTGTAATACAAATGTGTATGTGTGTGTGTGACACTAATGGTATGTTGGATGTGTTATCGTATATGACAATGAAACCATCAGAATACAAGTTTAGCTGATTGAAATGTATACCACATATTGGGTGAAAGTGTGCATGTGAATCCGTGCATTACTTAAAATGTGATGCGTTATTGCATTATGAGAAATATGATATGATTATATGTTATGTAATTATGGCTTGTGATGGAAGTGTTATTTGAATGCATAAACTAGGTTTATGGCATAAATCTGGTGGTTAGCGTATTATAGCGTGGAATACAAGGCACGTGAGCAATACACACTATGTACACATAAGACGAGAGAGTTTGTTTATGTAACTCATAGACCTTATCACACATAAAGATGAAAATTCAAGAAAGAAATTGGGGAGTACGATCATAAGAGTCTGATCGTCCTCAGAAATTTTAGTGACTGTGGTCTTGATTTCTAAACTATGGGATGCCACTGATTCTTATCTTCTTACTGTTTCAGTTTCAGATTTCTCTTATCGCGTGAATTTTTATACTCTCATTGAGATATTATCATTTCTTGATTTATTTCCTACCTTACTCACTGAGCTGTCGAGCTCACCCTCCCACAGACTAGTTTATTGCAGGTTGCTCGGAGGCAGGGGTCAGGGCTATGCTGCGCAGGGTTCGTTCCGAATCAATCCAACCCTTGTACTTTTGGAACATTTGTGTTTTTGAATGATACATGTGGGTCTTGAGATAGATTATTAATTTGTACATATACTTATATAGAGAACCTTTGTAATGGTTTCTAGTAAAGTTAATATTTGAGATATCTTTTATTGGGTTGTAGTAATAAAGAGTGTATTATCAACATGATGCCCAAGAGAAGTTGAAAGTTATGAATTCTGAGAGCCTGTGGATGTCGAGAAAGAAACTCTAGAGTTTATGTTATTATGTTTCTCCAGAAGTAGGCGATGTCAAGCCGAAATACTTTTATGATTGTGTGGATGATTTTGAATTCAGTTATATGGTTGGAATGAGAATAAGTAGGCTGATGTTAGCCGAAATTATCATATCTGTATTGGATATTATATCCGACCAGTAATTACAAAGGAGGTGCTGCTAAAATTTTTAAGAAATAAAGGAAATGATTTGATTAATCGTTTTGTTAGAGGATGTTATGTAAATTGAGGATTTGTTAAACTGGGACCGTTACACACGCGCGCGCGCTCTCGCCCCCCACGCCTGCCGCGCCTGCAAGCGCGGCTGTGCTCTGCACGTGCTACCTAGCTCGCTGCCTTGCTGTTCGTTGGTCGCTACTGGGGGGTTGGGAGAGAGGGAATGGAGAGAAAGAGTTAGAGATGGGGAGGACAGAGGGGAAAGTGGAGAAAATAGAGAGGGAGAGTCACTTTTGTAGGCTGTCTAAAAATCACTGAAGACAAGTCGGCAAAAAGTAGAATCCAAGCTCCAGACGTAAGGCTAATCATCGCCACCAGCGCAGCACCAAGACGCGAGGGTTAAAACCCGCATCTCGACATCAGTGCAAGGACGAAGACGCGAGGGTTGAAACCCGCGTCTCAGCATTATTGCGGTACCAAGGCGCAGAGTCCAAAGCCCGCGTCTCACGTGAAGCTTGACACATAATTAGAAGCTCGCGTTTCTCTAGCATCATCTCAATGGCAAAACACGGGGCTCAAAGCCTGCGTCTCGGTTATAACTGCCCTCATTACTGGGTCAATTACTGCCCACGTAATGAGGGAGTTAACCCCCATCATGAAGTATTTTTAGGGGACACGTTTACCCCTGAAACCTCTAGAAATAGCCCAGTTTTCTACAGAAAATGGGTGGGAAATTCTTGGTAAAAAAAGAACTTCGGTTGTAAGCCGTGGAAGCACCAAGACTTCCAGCTGAAAAGAAAGAGAGAGTTCAACTCTTCTAACAACTTGTTGCGTACAAGTTCGTTTTTGCCTACAATCTCTTTGAGATCCTTGGTGGATAGAAGCTGTGTTACTTCGTCTACTATCAAAAGAGAGGATTCCCAAGAGGTCCTGACGTTCACCCAGTCAACGAAAAATAAGATTCACTTTTCATCGCCACATCAAGAATCCGGCTTTAAACAAAGAGGAGATCTGATTTGAATATCTCCCTCTCTTGTAAGAGGATTATTGATCTGCTGTAATTTTCTTTACTATCAAATAAAGAATTTACTCCTCGATTTTTATTTTTTCTACCAAACAACCTTGTGTACCAGATCCAAAAAGAGAAGGATGGAGGTAGGTTGTTTCTGGATAGATGGAGAGAAGAGAAAGATGGAAGAGAAATAGGAAACTTTGGGCTGGAGCAAAGAACTGGGAGAATGGTTTTTCCAAATATAAAATAGCAAAACAAGTCTTCGTTAAATCACTACATCCCCCGAGCTAAATATTAAAAAGTATAGGGAAATAGAAGTATATAAAATAACATATTATATAAGTAGTAGAATAATATAGATAAGATGGTTAAATACTATCTATTAGTATTATACATATATCTATTATAGGCATGTTATGTATCATAATTACAAAGTGTCTGTATTATGATGGGTTTGAATTACTATATATACAATTGTATAAGGATCTACTAAACAAAGTTCTCATTTTATTAATAGCACATCTATTGACATTCCCCCTTCCTATATACATAATTATGTTTCAACAATATATATATATATGGGTTACTATACCTCAACTGATAGGCTGAGAGTGTATCTCAGCCGGCGTGACGTGGCAACATAATAGCCACGAAATTGTCATTAATTTTGGCGGACAAAAACCTGAGAAATCCCGCCTAAATTACTATCAGTCACCTCAACATTGTATTTAACGAAAATACCCTCCCTCACAACTTTTTACCTTATGTAAAATATTTCCTTTCAAAAAAATTTACAGATCTAAAATTTTACCTGATCATTCTGAAGAGATTAGTTCTATTGTTTCACTAATTTTCTCAGTTTTTTAAAAATATATTTGCTACATATGGCGCCAAAGAAATCATCCGCGAAAAAGGTAATGGTGAAATAAAAGCAAATTTTTTTTAGGGTTTGTGGATTTTAATAGTTATATTTTTTCAGATATGATTCTGTTTCTGACACCTTTTTTTTTTTGAAAATTTGGGACCATGGTCGCAAATAAGAGAGAGATTCTCAAACTTGAGATCATAAATACCTTTTTTAATTTATAAATTTTGTAACAAAGCGACAAAGGTCCAATTTTTTCAAGTTTTTTTATTTCTTCTGTCTGCCATGGTCGCAGTTGTTTGAAAAAGCGTTGTAGATGTATACGACCTTGGTCATAGCGTTTTAACAATTATTTTTTTCATACACTTTATGTCGACCTGGGTCGCAGTTGTTTGAATTAGAGCTACAGATGTATGCGACCTTGGTCATAACGTTTTAAAATTTATTTACTTTTTTCATACCCTATCAGTCTAACGGGTCATAGTTTTTTGACTTTGCGTTCTAGATGTATGCGATCTTGGCCGCAGTATATTAAACATCATTTGTTTTTCATTCCATTTTCTGACGACATGGGTTGCAGTTGTTTAACTTTTGCGTTGTAGTTGTATGCGACTTTGGTCGCAGTATATGAAACATCCTTTATTTTTCATTCCCTACTCTGACGACCTGGGTGGCAGTTGTTTAACTTTGTGTTTTCGATGTATGCAACTTTGGTCGCAGATTTTTACAAATCATTTATTTTTCTTTCCCTTTTCTGATGACATGGGTCGCAGTTGTTTCAATTTGTGTTGTAGAGTTATGCGACCTTGGTCGCAGTATATTAAACATCATTTGTTTTTCATTCTCTTC
This sequence comes from Agave tequilana, assembly GCA_038442645.1. NCBI lineage: Eukaryota > Viridiplantae > Streptophyta > Magnoliopsida > Asparagales > Asparagaceae > Agave > Agave tequilana. Next base: position 92,688 of record JAVJIF010000396.1, on the reverse strand, counting down.
TCTAACGATATGGGTCGCAGTTGTTTAAATTTGCGTTGTAGATGTATGCGACCTTCGTCGCAATATTTTAAAAATCATTTATTTTTTATTCCCTTTTAATTTTTAAATAAACATTAAACTAAAGTTTTTAATGTTTCTTCATCTATAGGTAAATTGTTGGCCCAAGGTTACAATCACCCTTGTTTAGTGTATTTTGATGATTACAAAACATATTAGTTATTTGTACTAATAACATTTGTTGTTTAAGTGTGTTTCAGGTTTATTATCATACTAGAAGTACTCTCACTCAAATACAAGGTTTTGGACTCAAGACAATTCAATTTGGGCTCAAGTTGCAATATTGAAGATCAAGTGAAGATAGCCCACCTTGAAGAATAGCCTTGAAGTCTTTTAGAAAGTTTGTAAGTTTAGATTGTTAAAGTTTGAATATAGGAAATTTGGCTCTAGGATTTGCACACACACTTGTTTCATGTATTTCCTATGTTTTGAAAATGGTTATTGAAAATGGTTATTTCTAAGTTTTATGCCTTAGTTTATATATACATGTACCAAAGCTTTATATCTTGAAAAAAAACTTGTTTAAAACATGTGTATAAACTATTTTCTGCATAATACTTAGCTATATGTATTTTTAAAATATGTCTCAAAATTTTTCTAACTCAAAACAGCCCAGTTTTTCAGTTTCAGGCAACATCGGTCGACCGGCCCGGTCGACCGGTGCTGTGTCTGGACATGCACTGTTTGTGCATGTCCGTCGGTCGACCGGACCGGTCGACCGACGGAGAGCATTCTGCTCTCGGGAATTTTCGGTCGACCGGACCGGTCGACCGGAAGAAGGAAACTGTGTTTCCTCCTTTTGGGTCGGTCGACCGGACGGTCGACCGGGAGCCAACGGCTACTTCCAGCTAGGCTGGCGGTCGACCGGACCGGTCGACCGCCAAGCCTGCAACTTAGCAACGGCTCTTTCCTCTTTGGGATTTTCTGAAAATCTGTTTTCTTTTTCAGCTTTAACAGATTTTTGGAGAGTTGTTGGGGTGCTTTTGCAGGTTGAATTAGGTGTAAAGAAAATGTTTTTAACTTATTTTCAACCCTATAAATAGAGGAGAAGTCTCTCCTTCACATCACTTAGAAAAATCCTCAAGTTTTGTTGTTTTCAAAAGAGAAAAGAAAAATTGTTTAAAGCTTTCAATTCCTACTCTTTCAAGATTGTTTTTCAGTTGTGTTTGATTCTCTATATCACTCTACAACTGAGGTTTTCTCACCACACTTCATAGAGCCAAAAATCCTATAATCATTCTATAGAGAAGTTGTAATTGAAGTGAGAGTGTTTGTAAAAGAGATTGAGAAAAAGTGTAGTGATCTAGTTGTGATCACTTTGTTCTTGTAATCCTTCTTGTGGAGCAACCTCTTCGGTAGAGGTCCTTTGTACTCGGTGGAGCTCGGTGCTCGGTCTTCGGTAGACCAATTGTAAAGGCATCCTCGGTGGATAGTGGAAACCCTTCACGGAGGTGAAGGCGGGGACTAGAGCAAGTGTGCTCGAACCTCGAAACAAATCATCTTGTTTGCGATTGCCTTTGCGTTATTCTTGCTTTCAATTTCTCTTGCTTTATATTGTCTTGAATTATTTGTTTAAGAACTAACCCTCTACTTGTGCAATCTTTTCTTGTTTACTTTACTTGCTATACTTGTTGTGTTACTTTGTGTGCATTTTATTTTTCATCATCCTACTTGGCATTGATCGATCACACCTCAATACAACACGGTTGCATTGCGCACCTCTAACCCATTTTAAGGGGAATTGGGAGGAAGGAGTTCAGAACCTCGCAAGGGGTATTCGGCTCTTAGTCGTGTTTTTGAGAGATCGTTGCATCACTCATTTTATTAAAGTTTAAAAAGATCATTAGATTAGCATTCACACCTATTCACCCCCCCTCTAGGTGTTTTTCAATTGGTATCAGAGCTTGGACTCTAGGATTTGGTTTAACAACCTTAGAGAAGATCCTAATTTGCTAATCATTTCATTCATTTTCATATAGTAAAAATGGCCGATGGAATTAAGACCCCTCTTAAGTTTGATGGACTTAACTTTCCCATATGGAAAGTTAAGATGACCGTGTTTTTGCAATCTCTAGGTAGCCGAGTTGCAAAGGCCGTGACTAAGTCCTTTAGTGTACCCCCCGGTGACGAATCCACTTGGTCCGAAATAGAGACTAAGGAATTCGATGCCAATGCCAACGCTCACTATGCACTCCTACAAGCCCTAAATGATGATGACATAGCTAGGGTTATACATTGCAAATCCGCATTTGAGATTTGGTCACACTTGATAGTCACTCATGAGGGGACCTCACAAGTAAAGAAGGCTAAGATTGACCTTCTTCGGTCTCAATATGAAACATTTAGCATGCAAGACAATGAAACCATAGATGATATGGTTACAAGATTTACAAAGATTACTAATGGACTCTCTTCTTTAGGTGAAGATATCAACAATGATCAAAGAGTAAGGAAGATCATCCGGGCTCTTCCTCCTTCATGGGAAGTTAAAGCAACAACCTTGAAGGAACTCAACGACAATGAAGAGATGGAGCTTATAGGTCTCATTGGGAACCTCAAAACCCATGAGATGGAAAGGAAAGCAAGGGAGGACATGGCTCCTACCAAGAAGAAGACTATTGCCTTCAAGTGTCAATCATCACACTCCGACGAAGATGATGAAGAAGAAGATGACGAAGAGCTCTCACTTCTAGTCAAAAATATTCGGAGGATGTACAACAAGGCGAAGTTTCAAGGTAGAAGGAGATGGCAAGGAGGCAAAGAAGAAAGAAAGATCATATGCTTCAATTGCCAAAGACCGGGACACATTGTGGCGGAGTGTCCGGATAAAGCTAAGCCCTCCACTTCAAAGAAGCCTTACAAGAAGAAGGCTATGAAGGCAACTTGGGATTCGGAGACCGAATCCGAAGAAGAAATAGACACCGCCAACATGTGCTTCATGGCCAATGAAAGCACAAGCAAGGTAACCCCTTCCACCCCTTTTGATGATGAACTCTCCATGGATGAACTAGGAGAAGCTTTTGTTGAGTTATCTCAAAACTATGATTTCTTAAAGAAAAAGTATCTTAAAATGAAAAAGGATAATGAATCTTTAAGTCTTCAAGTTTTTACTCTTACAAAGGAAAAAGATGATTTGGTTTCCACTTTGGCCACTACTAAAAATGATTTTGAAAAATATAAGATTTCTTGCAAAGGTAAGGCCCCACTAATTGATTCAAATGAAGTTTCTATGCTTAAGGAAAGATTAGATTCTTTAAGTGTTGTTTTGAAAATTGTGAATTTAACAAGAAGAAAATGAGGCTATGTTTCCTAAGAAACAAGCCCCAAAGAAAAATGCTCATGCTCATGTTCATGTTCATGCTACACAACCTAAACAACATGGCAAAACCCCAAAACATGCTCACACTACACATACACATCATGCTTTCATGTATAGAAAAGTGTACTCATGTTCACATTGTGGGCGGAAAGGACACTTAGCTAATTTTTGTTATGATAGACTAAGTGCATCACATCATAATGTTTGGGTTCGTAACACTAACTTTCAAGGACCCAAGAAAGTTTGGGTACCAAAGTCAACAATTGTTTTAAATGATGTAGGTACTTTCCAAAGCCCAACGACGTAGAGGTTTGTGGTATCTTGATAGCGGTTGCTCAAGGCACATGACTTGGGACATCAACAACTTTGCAACCCTATCAAGATATCATGAAGGTGGCACCGTCACCTTCGGAGATGACGCCAAGGGTAAAATCATCGGTATTGGTAATGTAAAACTTAGCACCTCTCCTTTAATTGAAAATGTAGTTTTAGTTGATGGCCTCAAGCATAATCTCTTGAGTGTTAGTCAACTTTGTGATAAAGGTTTTGATGTAGTTTTTGATAATGTTTCTTGTAAAGTAATTGATAGAACTTCTAATATTTGTGTATTTTCCGGTTTTCGTGAAAGCAATGTTTATATGATTGATATGTTGAATATGTCTTGTAATATTACATGTTTGAAAGCCCTCGATGATGACTCTTGGTTGTGGCATAGGAGATTAGGGCATATTTCTTTTGATCATATTTCTAGATTAAATTCAAAGGAAATGGTGAAAGGTATTCCTTACTTGAATTTTGAAAAGGACCGAGTTTGTGACGCATGTCAATTTGGGAAACAAACTAAGTCTTCTTTCAAGTCAATTAAGGATATCATGACATCACGTCCTTTGGAATTAATCCATATGGATCTATTTGGCCCAACACAAACCAAAAGTCTAAGTGGGAATAGATTTGCTTATGTATTGGTTGATGATTTTTCAAGGTTTACTTGGGTTTTCTTTCTTGAACACAAAAACCAAGCATTTTCGTATTTCCAAATTTTAAGAAAAGAGTTGAAAAAGAAAAGGATTCTTTGATTTTGAGAATAAGAAGTGATAGAGGAGGTGAATTCATTAACCAACCCTTTACCACTTTTTGTGATGAACATGGAATAAAGCATGAACTTTCTTGTCCTAGAACTCCACAACAAAATGGAGTAGTTGAACGGAAAAATAGAACATTACAAGAGATGGCTAGGACAATGCTAAGTGAATACGGTCTACCACATTATTTGTGGGCCGAGGCCGTTAATACATCATGCTACATATCTAATCGTGTTTTCTTGTGTAAAAATACAACTAAAACTTCTTTTGAAATGTACTTTTCTAGAAAACCAAATGTTTCTTATTTCAAAGTTTTTGGATGCAAATGTTTTGTTTTAAATACAAAAGATAATTTGGGAAAATTTGATCCTAAATCTTATGAGGCTATTTTTGTAGGTTACTCAAATACTAGTAAAGCTTATAGAGTTTTCATTAGATCAACTTTGACTATTGAAGAGTCTATTCATGTTAAGTTTGAGGAATCTAACAAGTTTGTTAAGAATGTTGTAGAGATAGATGCATTGGATGAAGGCATGGAGAAAGTGACCTTGGAGGATGCTTCTACTATGGGAGACAAACCAAAGGATGATGAAGGAAGCAATGCTAAAGTGGAAGAGGCACAAGGGAATGAAAATCAAACACATGAGATGGAGCCTACTCAACCACTACCAAAGGATTGGAGATACAATCCACATCATCCCAAGGACCTCGTCATAGGTGAAGTATCAAAAGGGGTAACTACTCGCTCTAAAATTCAAGATTATTGTGGCCACTTTGCATTTATTTCACACATAGAACCCAAAAATGTGCTCGAAGCCGAGGCCGATTCATATTGGTTGCTAGCCATGCAAGAGGAGCTCAATCAATTTGAGCGCAACCAAGTTTGGCACCTTGTTCCTAGGCCCCACGATAGACCAACAATTGGTACTAAGTGGATCTTTAAGAACAAGTTGGATGAATCGGGTAATGTAGTTAGAAACAAGGCTAGGTTAGTTGCCCAAGGTTACACTCAAATCGAAGGGATCGATTTTGAAGAAACCTTTGCACCCGTAGCACGGCTTGAAGCCATACGGATGACACTAGCATTTGCCTCATATAAAGATTTCAAATTATTTCAAATGGATGTTAAAAGTGCTTTTCTAAATGGATTTATTGAAGAGGAGGTGTATGTTGAACAACCCCCGGGTTTGTTGATCCTACACATCCGGATTTTGTTTTTAAATTAGATAAAGCTCTTTATGGTTTGAAACAAGCCCCTAGGGCTTGGTATGAAAGACTTTCTTCATTTTTGACTTCAAATGGTTTTAAGAAACGTAAAATTGATACAACTTTGTTTACAAAACATGTAGAAAAAGATATTCTTATTGTGCAAATTTATGTGGATGATATTATTTTTGGTTCTACTAATGAATCTCTTAGCAAAGTTTTTGAATCATGCATGAAGGATGAATTCGAAATGTCTATGATGGGGGAACTCAACTATTTCCTTGGACTCCAAATCAAGCAAAGGAAGGATGGGATCTTCATCAATCAAGCCAAGTACACAAAGGAACTAATCAAAAGGTTTGGGCTTGAAGGATCGAGAGTAAGCAAAACTCCCATGGCAACAACTACAAAGCTTGACAAGGATGAACAAGGTAAAAGTGTAGACATTAAACTTTATAGAAGCATGATTGGTAGTTTGCTTTATTTAACGGCTAGTAGTCCAGATATTATGTTTTCCGTTTGTCTTTGTGCACGTTTTCAATCTTGTCCTAAAGAATCTCACATAATTGCGGTTAAACGCATAATTAGATACCTTAAGGGCACTATTGAAATGGGTTTGTGGTATCCTAAAATCGGATTATTTGAAATGAAGAGTTTTTCGGATGCCGACTATGCGGGTTATAGGGTAGATAGGAAGAGCACAAGTGGAACATGTCAATTCTTAGGTAATTGTCTTGTATCTTGGTCTTCCAAAAAGCAAAATTCGGTAGCCCTATCAACCGCCGAGGCGGAGTATGTTGCGGCCGGAGCTTGTTGTGCACAAGTTCTTTGGATGAAACATACTCTCCTTGACTATGATTTACACTTTGATCATGTTAAAATATTTTGTGATAATACTAGTACTATTCACATGACAAAGAATGCAAATCAACATAGTAAAACCAAACACATTGACATTAGGTATCACTTTCTTAGAGATCATTATGAGAAAGGTGATATTGATATTGATTATGTTTCTACCGATTTTCAACTTGCCGATATTTTTACTAAACCTTTAGACTATGTTAGATTTTCATTTATTTGTGGTGAGTTGAATGTTTGTATTATGGATTCTTAAATTAAAATTGTTTTTTCAATTGTTTTGTTTTAACCCTTTTTGATGTATGACAAAAAGGGGGAGAATAAGTTTAGTTATGATATTTAGTTTTTGATATTATTTGAGTTTTATGAAGAAAAAGGAAGTTTGTGTTTATTTAAGTTTTTGGACAAAAATTATTGTGTTTGTTAAATGCTTTATGTTTGCTTACATAGCTTTTCATATTCATGATAAATACATAGCATTGTTTGAGGGGGAGCTTTCCAAGCTTTTCCTCCTTTATTTGTTTCAATAACTTATATGTTTTGTCATCATCAAAAAGGGGGAGATTGTTGGCCCAAGGTTACAATCACCCTTATTTAGTGTATTTTGATGATTACAAAACATATTAGTTATTTGTACTAATAACATTTGTTGTTTAAGTGTGTTTCAGGTTTATTATCATACTAGAAGTACTCTCACTCAAATACAAGGTTTTGGACTCAAGACAATTCAATTTGGGCTCAAGTTGTAATATTGAAGATCAAGTGAAGATAGCCCACCTTGAAGAATAGCGTTGAAGTCTTTTAGAAAGTTTGTAAGTTTAGATTGTTAAAGTTTGAATATAGGAAATTTGGCTCTAGGATTTGCACACACACTTGTTTCATGTATTTCCTATGTTTTGAAAATGGTTATTGAAAATGGTTATTTCTAAGTTTTATGCCTTAGTTTATATATACATGTACCAAAGCTTTATATCTTGAAAAAAACTTATTTAAAACATGTGTATAAACTATTTTCTGCATAATACTTAGCTATATGTATTTTAAAATATGTCTCAAAATTTTTCTAACTCAAAACAGCCCAGTTTTTCAGTTTCAGGCAACATCGGTCGACCGGCCCGGTCGACCGGTGCTGTGTCTGGACATGCACTGTTTGTGCATGTCCGTCGGTCGACCGGACCGGTCGACCGACGGAGAGCATTCTGCTCTCGGGAATTTTCGGTCGACCGGACCGGTCGACCGGAAGAAGGAAACTGTGTTTCCTCCTTTTGGGTCGGTCGACTGGACGGTCGACCGGGAGCCAACGGCTACTTCCAGCTAGGCTGGCGGTCGACCGGACCGGTCGACCGCCAAGCCTGCAACTTAGCAACGGCTCTTTCCTCTTTGGGATTTTCTGAAAATCTGTTTTCTTTTTCAGCTTTAACAGATTTTTGGAGAGTTGTTGGGGTGCTTTTGCAGGTTGAATTAGGTGTAAAGAAAATGTTTTTAACTTATTTTCAACCCTATAAATAGAGGAGAAGTCTCTCCTTCACATCACTTAGAAAAATCCTCAAGTTTTGTTGTTTTCAAAAGAGAAAAGAAAAATTGTTTAAAGCTTTCAATTCCTACTCTTTCAAGATTGTTTTTCAGTTGTGTTTGATTCTCTATATCACTCTACAACTGAGGTTTTCTCACCACACTTCATAGAGCCAAAAATCCTATAATCATTCTATAGAGAAGTTGTAATTGAAGTGAGAGTGTTTGTAAAAGAGATTGAGAAAAAGTGTAGTGATCAAGTTGTGATCACTTTGTTCTTGTAATTCCTTCTTGTGGAGCAACCTCTTCGGTAGAGGTCCTTTGTACTCGGTGGAGCTCGGTGCTCGGTCTTCGGTAGACCAATTGTAAAGGCATCCTCGGTGGATAGTGGAAACCCTTCACGGAGGTGAAGGCGGGGACTAGAGCAAGTGTGCTCGAACCTCGAAACAAATCATCTTGTTTGCGATTGCCTTTGCGTTATTCTTGCTTTCAATTTCTCTTGCTTTATATTGTCTTGAATTATTTGTTTAAGAACTAACCATCTACTTGTGCAATCTTGTCTTGTTTACTTTACTTGTTATACTTGTTGTGTTACTTTGTGTGCATTTTATTTTTCATCATCCTACTTGGCATTGATCGATCACACCTCAATACAACACGGTTGCATTGCGCACCTCTAACCCATTTTAAGGGGAATTGGGAGGAAGGAGTTCAGAACCTCGCAAGGGGTATTCGGCTCTTAGTCGTGTTTTTGAGAGATCGTTGCATCACTCATTTTATTAAAGTTTAAAAAGATCATTAGATTAGCATTCACACCTATTCACCCCCCCTCTAGGTGTTTTTCAATTGGTATCAGAGCTTGGACTCTAGGATTTGGTTTAACACCTTAGAGAAGATCCTAATTTGCTAATCATTTCATTCATTTTCATATAGTAAAAATGGCCGATGGAATTAAGACCCCTCCTAAGTTTGATGGACTTAACTTTCCCATATGGAAAGTTAAGATGACCGTGTTTTTGCAATCTCTAGGTAGCCGAGTTGCAAAGGCCGTGACTAAGTCCTTTAGTGTACCCCCCGGTGACGAATCCACTTGGTCCGAAATAGAGACTAAGGAATTCGATGCCAATGCCAAAGCTCACTATGCACTCCTACAAGCCCTAAATGATGATGACATAGCTAGGGTTATACATTGCAAATCCGCATTTGAGATTTGGTCACACTTGATAGTCACTCATGAGGGGACCTCACAAGTAAAGAAGGCTAAGATTGACCTTCTTCGGTCTCAATATGAAACATTTAGCATGCAAGACAATGAAACCATAGATGATATGGTTACAAGATTTACCAAGATTACTAATAGACTCTCTTCTTTAGGTGAAGATATCAACAATGATCAAAGAGTAAGGAAGATCATCCGGGCTCTTCCTCCTTCATGGGAAGTTAAAGCAACAACCTTGAAGGAACTCAACGACAATGAAGAGATGGAGCTTATAGGTCTCATTGGGAACCTCAAAACCCATGAGATGGAAAGGAAAGCAAGGGAGGACATGGCTCCTACCAAGAAGAAGACTATTGCCTTCAAGTGTCAATCATCACACTCCGACGAAGATGATGAAGAAGAAGATGACGAAGAGCTCTCACTTCTAGTCAAAAATGTTCGGAGGATGTACAACAAGGCGAAGTTTCAAGGTAGAAGGAGATGGCAAGGAGGCAAAGAAGAAAGAAAGATCATATGCTTCAATTGCCAAAGACCGGGACACATTGTGGCGGAGTGTCCGGACAAAGCTAAGCCCTCCACTTCAAAGAAGCCTTACAAGAAGAAGGCTATGAAGGCAACTTGGGATTCGGAGACCGAATCCGAAGAAGAAATAGACACCGCCAACATGTGCTTCATGGCCAATGAAAGCACAAGCAAGGTAACCCCTTCCACCCCTTTTGATGATGAACTCTCCATGGATGAACTAGGAGAAGCTTTTGTTGAGTTATCTCAAAACTATGATTTCTTAAAGAAAAAGTATCTTAAAATGAAAAAGGATAATGAATCTTTAAGTCTTCAAGTTTTTACTCTTACAAAGGAAAAAGATGATTTGGTTTCCACTTTGGCCACTACTAAAAATGATTTTGAAAAATATAAGATTTCTTGCAAAGGTAAGGCCCCACTAATTGATTCAAATGAAGTTTCTATGCTTAAGGAAAGATTAGATTCTTTAAGTGTTGTTTTGAAAGATTGTGAATTTAACAAGAAGAAAATTGAGGCTATGTTTCCTAAGAAACAAGCCCCAAAGAAAAATGCTCATGCTCATGTTCATGTTCATGCTACACAACCTAAACAACATGGCAAAACCCCAAAACATGCTCACACTACACATACACATCATGCTTTCATGTATAGAAAAGTGTACTCATGTTCACATTGTGGGCGGAAAGGACACTTAGCTAATTTTTGTTATGATAGACTAAGTGCATCACATCATAATGTTTGGGTTCGTAACACTAACTTTCAAGGACCCAAGAAAGTTTGGGTACCAAAGTCAACAATTATTTTAAATGATGTAGGTACTTTCCAAAGCCCAACGACGTAGAGGTTTGTGGTATCTTGATAGCGGTTGCTCAAGGCACATGACTTGGGACATCAACAACTTTGCAACCCTATCAAGATATCATGAAGGTGGCACCGTCACCTTCGGAGATGACGCCAAGGGTAAAATCATCGGTATTGGTAATGTAAAACTTGGCACCTCTCCTTTAATTGAAAATGCAGGAGAAAAAGAAGAATGAGGGGAAGAGAGGAAGGAGAGGATGAAAGAAGAGAGGAGAAGGAAGAGAGAAAAGGAGAAGAAAAAAAAAAGGATGAGGGAGCAGATGGAGAAGCAGGCAGAAGAGAAGAAGAAAAAAAATTGGAAGAGGATGAAATCAAGGGTACTAAATTTATAGTAAATATTTCTGGGGAAGATTTTCCCAGTTTTTCTTTAAATATAACACAACACATTCAAGAACTCCAAAAAGATAAAGCTTCTGAAGAAAAATTCAAGAACGGACTCCGGCTCAGACGCAATCCTTAAAGAAAAGTTTTGGATTACTCTAAAGGAACGATAGAAAGGGGAGTCAAAGAACGCAAGCGCGCTGAAAGAGATCGCGATGACTCCGACTTCTTTTATCCAAAACAGAGAAAGAAAATTAATGAACATCCTCTTCCACAGCCTGCGGCTCAGACTTCTGCTACTGGTTTCAGCAACAAATAGATTTCCGACACTCAGCCAAAAATCAGGGAATTGACTGGAACTACAGCATACAGAATTCTGCAGCCCCATCAACAAGCTCTTATAAAAAATTTCTTGGACAAGGCCTTCTCTGTGTAAGTTAATTAATTTTATTATAAATCATATCAAAAACTATTAGATATTTATATAACAACAATATAATTTTTAACTTTGTTTTGAATATCTTACAGTTCTACTACATATCAGGATACCGACAACAGAATCATTGTTGCGAAAAATGACATTGAGGATCTGATGTTCAGTAGAGAGTTAGATGCGAATATAATTCATTTCTACATGAAGCATCTAGAGAAAAGAGGAGGATTAAAAAGTAATTCTTTCGGAGCGAAGCTTGGGTAAACATCTATTTTCTCCTTTACGGTTAATTGAAATTATCAATTTCCTAATTAATTTAGTGAATTAAATTTTTGAACGTTAAATATTCTACTAGTAGTCTTTATTGCTGATAAGGCATAACGAATGTACTGCGACCAAGGTCGCAGTCGATGATTAAATTAATCCCCACGAATATCAATTTAGTAATGAAAGTTATGACTTTGGTCGCAGTTGCTGGAGGCAGTCTTAATCAACAACAACACTGCGACCTTAGTCGCTATGCATGTTAATATAAAAAACGGGTAGCTACCAAATGTACTGCGACCTAGGTCACAGTCGATGATAAAAATTAATCACCACGAATATCATTTTAGTAATGAAAGGATGCGACCTAGATCGCAGTTGCTTGCAGTCTTAATCAATAACAACACTGCGACCTTGATCGCAGCATATATTAATATAAAAGACAGGGTTCATAAGAAATGCTTAAAAATTAAACATAGATACCGGTGATGGCGATCAAGGTCGCAGCGTAAAGTATGTTAATCAAAAAGCACTACGACCATGATCACAGTCTGTTGTCTTGTCGTAATAACATCTGTTTTTCATAATGTTTTTTATACTTTGAATTCATTTTGAAATTTATTTTTTTTGTTATTCACAGCACGGTGTTGTATCTAAAAGTAGAGATCTTGAAGATTATTTCATCAAGCAGCTGTTGAAAAACTGGACAGTTTATGTACAGTACATGTTCTTTCCGATCAATCACAAACACAGTGCCAACGATCCCAGATTTCACTGGACCTTATCGGTATTTGATTGCTATACAGAAGAGTGGATTTTTTACAACTCTTTGGTCCCAGCTGAAAAAACAAGTAGTACATTAAAGCTTTATCAAAGAGATGCAAGAATAATGGTGAGTTGAATTTTAATATTTCGATTACTGAACACTTGCATTTAATTTGATTAATACTGATATTTTTTTCTATTGACATTGCAGAAAGAAAGGTTATTACAGATTTTTGAAATTGAATTCAATAAATTAATGAAAAAATAAATATAAAATACACAAGATGCCCCCAACGAGCAAACAGGTATTTAATTTTTTGGTGACGTTTACCTATCATATTTTCTACTTTTTTTTAGTACAGAAATCTAATTTAGTTTAATAATTACTCTGTACAATTTTCAGTGCTAATTGCGCTGTATATGTATGCAAGTACATGAAAAGCATAACATTTGGTAGTCCATTAGCTATTGATACTGTTACGGCTGCCGATGTACAGAGACTAAGAAGTGAGCTTTTATACATGATACTTGCAGATAAAGAGAAAAATTGGGATGAAGAAACAGAAATTATAAGAAGGATGGTATTTGAAGACTAACAGTTGACAATTCATTGATGTATCTCAATTTTATTTATAAATGTAAAAATAAATGCAATTCATTGATCTGTTTGTTTTATTAATTTAATTTATAATATTTTTATACATTTATTTATTATAAAATCCATTGAGATTTCTTTATTTCCAATCTACTTCTGTTACACAATGCAATTTGCTAATTCGTATTGATATTAGAAACAACATAAGTTCAGAAGTTGTACTGCGACTAAAGTCGCAGTCATAACCTATTTGAGTTACATCGTTTCCTTATATTGCGATACTATAATCGTGACAACGATCGCGGTCGCAGTTACTGAATCATTTATCAGTTCCCAATGCGACTGTGGTCGCACTTCCATAATCGGGAGACCAAAGTTTTTGTACACATAGCCCTTTATATATGTTTTAATTTAATTAACTTCATTAATTTATGTTATCGTAAGCATAATCCTCCCTGCATTTTTCTACCATAAGATATTAAAATAATAATAATCTTCACGTGTTCAAAGTACAAAGTAAATTGATGTAAGATTGTATTAACTTTTTAACTGTTTTCGAGAACTGAACAGTCACCTGGAACGTATACAATTTATGGGAAAGGACAGAAAAAAAATTTGGTACATGTTCACGTCGTTTGAGAGCTTAAACCTTTTGGAATTTTGGGATTAAAAATATATAAAGGGTCATCATTACAGGATTATAAACATACTAAATAGGTTTGCTCAAATTCGTTACTTTCAATATTCGGAAACAGATTCAAAAATGTCTTCTCCACCGTCTTCACCGGAAAGAAGCCAATCATCTAATGATAATTGGATGTATAGTTCTCAATCGATCCCTCGCTACGGGTCAGATGATGAGCTTGATACAGACGACCCGTTCTGAGAGTTCATTGATGAACCAAAATACTGCCATGAAGAGGAAGAAAGCGGAGAGAAGATTGTTGGTAAAGAGGTGAAAGAGACGGAAAGCGATACGGAAGATGAACACAGTCATAATATTGAGGACGAATCTGATTATGATGGTGATGACGAGAACGAGTAGATTAGAACTTTAAAATTTGTATTTCGATTTTTTATAAATATATAAGTCTGTTTTTTAATGTTAATTGTGTGAATTATAATTTTTACTACTTAATCTTGATTGAAATGTTGTACCTTTGTCACAAATTTTATTCATATGGTAGATCGAAATGGATGTTAAATATATATAATATATATATATATATATATATATATATATATATATATATATATATATATATATATATATATATATATATATATATATATATATCGTCAGCCAACTGCGACTCTCTTCGCAGTCATGAAACTGGTGTAGACATCCAGACAGAACGTTCAAATGGGCAAATATGAACATGCGATCATGGTCGCAGTGTTACTTTATGTTCAGTGGACTGAAGCACAACATAGGGCGAAAATGTCGAAATGGATGTTAAAAATAAAATATATATATATATATATATCGTCAGCCAACTGCGACTCTGGTCGCAGTCATGAAACTGGTGTAGACATCCAGACAGAACGTTCAAATGGGCAAATATGAACATGCGATCATGGGCGCAGTGTTTTTTATGTTCAGTGGACTAAAGCACAACATATGGCGAAAATGTCGAAATGGATGTTAAAAATAAATGAAAAAGGGAACGCTGCGACTATCGCCGAAGACAAAAAAAATAACGTTAGCCAACTGCGACTTTGGTCGCAGTGATGGAACTGTTGTAGATAACGAGAAAGTCAATATTCAAATGTGTAAATATGGATGCGACTATGGTCGCAGTGTTACTTTATGTTCAGTGGAATAAAAGAAGAATATAGGGCAAAATTGTCGAAATTATATTTGTGCGGAAAATTTCAACTATATTCAGATGTTATAATAATATATCAAGAGACGGGGGCAATTTTAAAAGTAACAAACCAATTCCCCGGGCATAGAAGCACTGCGACTACGGTCGCAATTATCCCCATGCACTGCTTATATTTGCGACCAAAGTCGCTGTCTACGTTAAAGTAACTAAAAGGTAAACTATATAGGCTAAGTTTGTAACAGTGAAACTCTAAAGTACAACTACTTACAAAAAAGTACAGTAGAAGTCAAAAATGATATTAAAAACTGCTTATAATGACACGCCAGTGGCAGCATGCGACATGTGTCTCTCTGCACTGTGCGACCCTGGTCGCAGTTCATGACTGAAACTGTTAAAATGAACACTTTATTCCTTCTAGGTGGACGCAACCGGAACCTACTTCTTCTGCCATTAAAAAGGAAAAGTAAGAATTTTAAACATAAATCATTAGAAAGAAGTGTATAACAGGTTTAATTTAATACCAGTAATGGACAACCGGTCCTGTAATGGCCCAGCTCTTGACAGTTACCACATCTTCAATGCTTCACTTCCTTCTGATATAGAGAATCTTCAAAATCAGACTTAAGCCTGGATGCAGCTCTAGGCCTCCCCTTGGTTGGTACAGGACCAATTGGATCACGTATATTCAATTCTTCACCATCTCACAAAACGACGACAGATCCACTGGAACCAATAGTAGTTTTAGACTGTGATGAATGATAAATTGCTTACATGGCTTTGTATTCACTAGTGGTTTCTTCAGCAAATCTTTTCAAAACTGCGTCCAACTTTGAAAGATGGATATCAGAATCGGCTACCATCTCAAGAATTGCATTAAATTTTGAACGAAGTGTCCACAATCTAGCCATCCGTAGAGTGCCTTGACTGGGAAAACGCCTAATGCCATTTTCATTTGCAACATTTTTGTAACGAGCATCCAACCTCCATCTCTAAAGTATATATGATTCTGGTATATGTGTAACGTGATTGCGCCACAAAATACACAGAATATGTCTGCAAGGATACCCTCTGTTTCAAATAATGAGCAACTACGAGACACATGAAGTTCCTCAGGCTTCTCATAACTGACCTTTTCCCAGCTGTCTTTTAATTCTGAAAAATCACCAACAAGATATATTGATCCAGGTCCGTCGTGTTCCAGCTCTTCTGAAAATAGTGTCGTTACAATTGCCCATTCCTTTTGTAACAACTAAAAATCTTCGGGGTATACAACTGGTGTAGACATCCAGACAGAACGTTCATATAGGCAAATATGAACATGCGATCATGGTCGCAGTATTACTTTATGTTCAGTGGACTGAAGCACAACATAGGGCGAAAATGTTGAAATGGATGTTAAAAATAAAAAAAGTACAGTAGAAGTCAAAAATGATATTAAAAACTGCTTATAATGACACGCCAGTGGCAGCATGCGACATGAATCTCTCTGTACTATGCGACCCTGGTCGCAGTTCATGACTGAAACTGTCAAAATGAACACTTTATTCCTTCTAGGTGGATGCAACCCAAACCTACTTCTTCTGCCATTAAAAAGAAAAAGTAAGAATTTTTAAACATAAATCATTAGAAATTGTATGCTTTCACATCCATGAAAAACTGTTTCCCTAAAAAAATATTTAAGCTTCCAGACATTTCCCCATATGCATTTCAGAGCCTACAAAAACAAATTGACGAACTACATAAATATAAATATTTTTTAAATATCACACGTCTGAACTTTAATTACTAAAACTGGGACCAAGGTCGCATATGTAATGAAATCTATATAACTTCTTACTAAAAGACTGCGATCGTAGTCGCAGTTTTCCGTATGAGCAGATTTTTTAAAAAACTGAATAATAACTGTGCAACTCTCTAATGAATATATACAATGGATATAATTGACATAGAAACGTGTAAGAGTTATAATAAAAAGTAATGCGACTTAGGTCGCAGTTACAAAAATAGCTTTCACAGCCGGAGATTATTTTCAAATCAAATTGCGACCTTGGTCGCAGTTCTTAAACTTTAGAACAAGTGATTATTCTGTTCTATAAAACGAATTATAGGTTGCAGTATCATATATGCTACAGAAAAAGATTCTACATTTAAGAAATTGCGGGAAAAAATGACACAATAAAAACCTGTTGATCGGCATGCAAAGATGTCAACCCTTCAATACTTTCAATATTCTGAGAGAAAGTTGAACCAGATGATATATTCTCCATATTTAGATCGGGAGATAGAGATCACTTACGACTGCGACCAGAATTGGCAGGGGAAGTAGACTGCTCCGACGTCGACATTAAATAAAAAGGATAAAAAACTACTCTGAAAATCGATATTTTCAGAGAAAACTTTATCGCATGCTATAAAAGGAGAACCTAAATCTGACAAAGAGCGGTAAAGAAATAGGGGGAAAAAATAATAATAAACAATAACCTAAATCTTATAAAGAGCGGTAAAAAAGAGAAAAAATAATAATAAACAATAACTTAAATCTAACAACGAGCGGTCAAAAATTTGGGGGGTGGGGAAATAATAATAAACAATAACGGAGCGAGTAGCTTTAACCAAGGGGTATTTAGTAATTTAACTTGTTCCTATAAGCGGGGCGCAAGTTAGTGGGGTGACAAATATTGAGCCACGTCACCGCAGGCTGAGAGAGTCTCTCAGCCGTCGGCTGATATACATTTTTCTCTGTACACACACACATGCCGCTATTTATCCACACCGTATGTCTCCAAAATTATATTATTACAATTATATGAACATATATATTATTATTAATCATGTGTTTATATTAGCTAGTGACTTGTTATTCTGAATTATCTATAATTAAGTTGTAAACCCGGATTAGTTAGGACTTGGTATTACAATGATGGAATCCCTTTGACAACTTGAAATAGATAGCATGATTAATAGATAATATAGACATCATAATATAAGTGCATAGCATGATAATAATTTTCAAAATAGCATTAAAGTAAGTAAACAGAGTTATCACATCACATATTCTTATTACTTCGTATGATAAGATGTTTCTCTGTAAGGTTATAAATAACAGAAGTAGCATAAACAGATCATTCATCTGATATACAAATTTGATTCTTGGAATCATGGGAATATCTGTTGCTTATTTATGATCTTTTGCTACTTTTTATAAGTAAATGTCTATCAGAAATTAAAATCAAAAGATAATTAATATTAGAACAATTAAAACAAAAGAGATCAAGACTTTAGCTTGATAATCGAAGCGTGCAAGACACTGTACCAAGAATCAAATTGCCCCCTCTCAGCAGAGGTTCGCGACAACGATTTCGGAGATACGATGACCCTCGGTCAGGTGACCTCCTTATCATTGGCACGAGCTTCAAGAAGGCTTTGTAAAATTCTTTCAAATTTTCAGAAAACTAGCAGAGAATAATAACTTTAAAGAAGGACCAGAGAAAGAAAAAGAGAGTTGTATCCATCATACTGTGTTCTTCTGCACTCTGCAGAAGGTGTTATTTATAAATTCAAGAAAATAACAGTTTTTAGAATGTGGTTATAATTGTTGGGTATCCTGCTTAACAAGAATCAATCTGACAACTAATCAAGATCACTGAGATATCAACAATCTAATTGGCCAGGTCGGCAAATATCAGGTAGGAGGTTTTCCGTTCAATAGAACGTTCCTTAATTTAAGAACCACCTTTCAATTTCCTTCCTTGGTTTAAGCACCAATTAGACTGAATCCAAGTCAGTCTCGATATACTGTAAAGTATATCCCCTGTATAAAGGACTTAATTCACTTATACAGTATCACTTAGACTGAATCTAAGTCAATCTCGATATACTGTAAAGTATATCCCCTGTATAAAGGACTTAATCCACTTATACAGTATTTGAAGTGAGGTACGCTTAGAGCGAATCTCCTTAAGACAATTACGTCCCCCGCACCGGTGCTAACGGGATAATGGACGCTGGTCTCCCAAGATACAACACTTCTTCACGGTATTTGGATAGCACTACCAAATCATCGTACGGTCGAACCGTAGTCAACCAGTACCTACACAGGATTAGCAAAGCAGCGGTATAATGACAAATTTCAAATGAATATTTGTCTTACTCTTTTGGAGGAACACCCACTGTTAAGGATGTAGGAAGGTTGAAGAATTTGGTAGAATCTCCTTTAGGAAGGTGCTTCGGATTCCCACTTCACTCTGGAAGTCGCGGATTCCCACTTCGCTGGAAGTCGCTCTGGAAGTCGTGGATTCCCACTTCGCTGGAGCCCAGTTCAGAATTCAATTCAAAACTGTAGAGAGAGAGAGAGAGAGATTTTCTTGGAGTTGGTGTGTCTGAGAATGGAATTCTGGAGCGCTATTTATAGCGCTCCGGAAGGGCATTCTCGTCCGCCAAAAGTCAGCAGTTGCGACGGTTCGGACAGAACCGTCGCAACTGTTCAACCGCCCAACCGCTCTGTCGGTTTTCCGACAGCGGTTGGCGAACGGTTCGGATCCGTTCGCGCGGACACCCGTTGGCGGGTGGTTCGAATCCTTTCGCGGGCGGGCTGGACCTACGGACCCTGATTTAAAAAGAACCAGGTAGGGAACTCAGCCCAGGCCCAGGCCCAGGCCCGAGGCCCGAGCCCGGCCCCGGCCTCGGCGCGCGTGCGCGCACGTACGTACGTACGTGCATAGTTCCCTCCTTTTCGCGCACGAAAACTCCAAGTACCCAAAGGGCACACCCTTTGTTCTCATTTTCCTCTATTTATACCCCATAAGCTTCCATCACATGGCCAATGTGGGACTAAATGCTTGTAGCTAACTTTAGTCCCTTTTGGCTTTGAATTAGGCAATCTTTGGACTTGAATATCTCATTCATTCGAAGTCAGAATTGAACATGTGAATATACCACGTTCATCACCAATGGAAGGAGAACACATTCCAACCATCATCCGGTTGATTCGATCAACGGATCTTGCCATAATTCAACTCGAAGATTCACCTTTATATTCTTCAATTCCAACAATCCCCCACAATGAATGGAGATTCAAGGAAATGACACACAAAGAGACTGACTCTATTGTGTAAGGTACTTTAGAAAAGAAACTACATAAGGATAGGTGAACTAGGTCTTGAACCTTCCATAGTGAGAGCTTTATCGGACTTACTGGCTAATCAGTGAATTAGGTCTTGAACTGTTAGCCGTTAGTGTAAGCCAAGTCAACAAGCTTCACACAGTGACTTTCCAAATCAACTTTGGTTCTCTGTTGTGTCCGTTTTGGCCCTGGACATTCTAGGTTTCAGAGAGTATCTTTAGGGAATAACAGCCTCCATAGAGATTCCCAAAGAGCCGACCCAACTCTATACTCACATAGGTGATGGACCTATTAAGAGTAGTCTACTCTACTCCACTTGTTTAGTAACAAGATATAGGCATCATTAAAAGCATTTAAGCTTATCCTTAATCCACTTGTAGAAAAGCACTTATGTGCACCTTAGGAATGAATTGGAGTCAAGCTCCCAAGTGCTTACTTGCTGAGTCAATCATAACTAGTTTTTCCTCTTGAACTTAGTCCGTGGGATCTCCAGTCGCTAAGTGAGGTTTCCATTAAGCTGTCTCGGTAAGGTTAGGCTATTAGACCCATTCCCCTCGATGCGCAGTTTATACGCTCTCCACTTAAACCTTTAGTAAGCGGATCCGCTAAATTATCCTTTGACGATACAAAGTCAATAGAGATAATTCCATTTGAGAGCAACTGCTTCACGGTATTATGTCTACGACGAATATGTCTAGACTTACCGTTATATATAACATTTTGTGCCCTAGATATAGCTGCTTGATTATCGCAGTGTATACATATAGCGGGCACTGGCTTTTGCCACAAAGGTATATCTTCTAAGAATTGTCGAAGCCATTCTGCTTCTTCTCCAGCCTTATCTAAGGCTATGAATTCCGATTCCATAGTGGAACGGGCAATACATGTTTGCTTAGAAGATTTTCATGATACCACTGCTCCTGCTAGAGTAAATACGTATCCGCTAGTTGATTTTGATTCCTCAGAATCTGCAATCCAATTAGCATCACTGTATCCTTCCAGTACAGGAGGATACTTTCCATATCTCAAGGCATATTCCTTGGTATGTGATACGTAACCCAATACTCGTAGTAGAGCGGTCCAGTGTAGATCACTAGGATTGCTAGTGTATCTACTTAACTTGGTTACAGCGTAAGCAATATCGGGTCTAGTGCAATTCATCAAATACATTAGACTTCTGATAACCTGCGAATACTCCAACTGGCGTATCCCAGTTCCTGTATTCTTATGAAGGTGGACGTGTGGGAGAAAAGGATTTGTATTCTCCTTTATCCCATGATCCTTGAATCTTTCTATCATCTTATCCACGTAGTGAGATTGAGATAGACTGATTCCATCTGGTGTTCTAGTAATTTTAATTTCTAAAATTACATCAGCAACCCCTAGATCCTTCATATCAAAACTGTTGGATAACATTCGTTTAGTGGACTTAATAATCTCAATATTAGTCCCAAGTATCAACATGTCGTCTACATAAAGACAAACAATGATACATGCGTTTTCAACTGTTTTCGTGTAAACACACTTATCGCATTCATTGATAGTGAATCCATCTTTGATCATGACACCATCAAATTTTTCATGCCATTATTTTGGAGCTTGCTTTAAACCGTATAAGGATTTTACCAATTTACACACCTTGTGTTCTTGGCCCTTGACTTTAAATCCTTCTGGTTGCTCCATATATATTTCTTCATTTAATTCACCATTTTAGAATGCAGTCTTGACATCCATTTGATGGATATTTAAGTTGTGCAATACTGCAATCGCAATCAACATCCGAATGGACGTTATTCTTGTTACTGGTGAATAAGTATCGAAGTAGTCAAGTCCTTCTTTTTGTCGATAACCCTTGGCTACTAATCTAGCCTTGTACTTATCGATAGATCCATCGGGTTTTAATTTTCGTTTGAAAATCCACTTACACCCAATTGGTTTACTTCCAGGAGGCAAGTTTACCAATTCCCAAGTATGATTACTTAGTATGGATTCTATTTCGCTATTTATAGCTTCTTTCCACATTTGTGCTTCTGGGGTTGACATAGCCTCTTTAAATGTTTGAGGCTCGCTCTCAATAGCATATGCTATGAAATCTGGACCAAAACATTTTGAGATTCTAGATCTCTGACTTCTTCTTGGTTCAATTTCCGCATTTACAATTGGTTCCTCGGGGCTTTCGTCCCTGAATGCCATCTCGTGTGTTCTTTTCCCAGAAGTCTTATCTGCTTCCCGTTTGTACGGAAAGATATCTTCAAAGAACACAGCATCTCGAGATTCGATAATCATGTTTACATGAATATCAGGTATTTCTGATTTATGAACCAGAAATCTGTAGGCACTGCTATTCAAGGCATAGCCTATGAATACGCAGTCCATAGTTTTTGCTCCCAACTTAGTCTTTTTGGGTAATGGTGCCAGCACCTTTGCAAGGCAGCCCCACATTTTGAGGTAATGGTAGGAAGGTGTCCTTCCATGTCATAACTCGAATGGTATTAGACCAAGTTTCTTGTGGGGTATTCTATTTAGAATATGATTTGCAATTAATAGAGCTTCCCCCCACAAGTTCTGCGGAGCTCCAGAACTTACGAGCATGGAATTAACCATCTCCTTTAAAGTTCTGTTCTTCCGTTCAGCAATTCCATTCTGCTGAGGAGTGTATGGTGCTGTATTTTAATGTATTATACCAAAACTAGCACATAACTCACTAAAATCATTTGATTCATATTCTCCGCCTCTATCGGATTTTAGAATCTTGATTTTCTTATTGAGTTGATTCTCAACTTCGGCTTTATATGTTATAAACATATTTATTGCCTCATCCTTACTGTTTAAAAGATACACATAACAGTATCTTGTACAGTCATCGATAAAAGTAATGAAATACTTTTTACCGCCTCTAGTTGGCATAAACTTCAAGTCACATAGATCGCTATGAATTAACCCTAAAGGTTCTGTATTTCGATCTATTGAGTGAAATGAATTTTTAGCCAACTTGGCCTCAACACAAATCTCACACTTGCGAATTTCTTCCAAGTTGAGTTTAGGAATATATCCCAGATTAGACAAGTTTTTCAAAGACTTGTAATTTACATGCCCTAATCTAGCATGCCACAAATTAGGAGACTCAAGCAAATAAACAGAAGATTTTCCTTTATTTATTAGCTTTGGGTACAAATACACGGACTTTTTATCAACCACTGCAACATTGGCTTTAAAAAGTCCATCAACAAGATAGCCCTTTCCCGCATACATCCCTCCCTTAGTAAGTACAAATTTGTCAGATTCAAATACAATTCTAAATCCTTTCTTACTAAGTATTGATCCGGAGATCAAATTCTTGCGGATGTCTGGAACATGAAGGACATCGTTAAGAGTAAGCTCTTTCCCCGATGTCCACTTCAGGATGACCTTTCCCTTTCCTTCAACCTTTGAGGAAGTTGAATTACCCATGAATAGTTGTTCATCTTGCTCTAGCCTTTGATATTCTGAGAATAATAATTTCTCCGAGCAGATGTGTCGGGTAGCTCCCGTGTCTACCCACCAATCTTTGTTATTGGTTGTCAGATTCACTTCTGACACCACAGCTGAAAGACTTGGTGATTCATGGTTGGTCATGTTCGCCTGTGGGTGGCTCTTCTTGTTCTTCTTTAGACGGCTGCGACATTCATTGGCCTTATGCCCTTCTTTGTTGCAGATGTAGCAGGTTCCTTTGAAGCGCATGCTTTTGCCGTCTTGGGCTTTGCCTTTGTACCCCTGGGATGTCTTCTTCCGCTTCAAGCCTTTGGAAGTAGACGCTTTCCCCTTTGAGTCTTCGATCACATTTGCTTTTGCTTCGTATGAGTTCTTGCTGCTTCTTTTCTCGGACTTGCGGTTGTCCTCCTCTATACGAAGCCTCACAATGAGATCCTCCAACTTTAGCTCCTTTCGCTTGTGCTTCAGGTAGTTCTTGAAGTCTCTCCACGCTGGGGGGAGTTTCTCCACGATGGTTGCAACCTGAAAAGTTTCAGAAAGAATCATACCTTCGGCCTCTATCTCGTGCAAGATAAGTTGGAACTCTTGCACCTGACTGATGACAGTCTTGCTATCCACCATTTTGTACTCCAGAAATCGTCCAACGACGAACTTCTTGGTACCAGCATCTTCAGTCTTGTACTTTTTGTCAAGACTGGCCCATAACTTCTTTGCCGTAGTGATAGGACTGTAGACATTATAAAGAGAGTCATCCAGTCCATTAAGAACATAATTTCGGCAAAGGAAGTCACCTTGTGTCCAAGCATCTACTGCAAGGACTGAGTCCCGATCAGTTCCGGGTTCTGGTGGATCCTCCTGCAGGAATTTGGCCAGATGAAGAGTGGTCAAGTACAAGAGCATCTTCTGTTGCCACCTCTTGAACTCTGTGCCATCAAACTTTCCTGGCTTCTCCGGCTTCGGGTTAGGAAGTGGAGTAGGCATCAAACCTTGGAGCGGTATGTTTGTTGCCTTACTTGTACTATCTTGATTTGTCTCAGACATTTTTTTTTTTCTGCAAGTTCAAGCAGAACAGAAGTAAGAAACAGTAATTGTCTTAAGATTGTTGGGTATCCTGCTTAACAAGAATCAATCTGACAACTAATCAAGATCACTGAGATATCAACAATCTAATTGGCCAGGTCGGCAAATATCAGGTGGGAGGTTTTCCGTTCAATAGAACGTTCCTTAATTTAAGAACCACCTTTCAATTTTCTTCCTTGGTTTAAGCACCAATTAGACTGAATCCAAGTCAGTCTCGATATACTGTAAAGTATATCCCCTGTATAAAGGACTTAATCCACTTATACAGTATCACTTAGACTGAATCTAAGTCAATCTCGATATACTGTAAAGTATATCCCCTGTATAAAGGACTTAATCCACTTATACAGTATTTGAAGTGAGGTACGCTTAGAGCGAATCTCCTTAAGACAATTACGTCCCCCGCACCGGTGCTAACGGGATAATGGACGCTGGTCTCCCAAGATACAACACTTCTTCACGGTATTTGGATAGCACTACCAAATCACCGTACGGTCGAACCGTAGTCAACCAGTACCTACACAGGATTAGCAAAGCAGCGGTATAATGACAAATTTCAAATGAATATTTGTCTTACTCTTTTGGAGGAACACCCACTGTTAAGGATGTAGGAAGGTTGAAGAATTTGGTAGAATCTCCTTTAGGAAGGTGCTTCGGATTCCCACTTCACTCTGGAAGTCGCGGATTCCCACTTCGCTGGAAGTCGCTCTGGAAGTCATGGATTCCCACTTCGCTGGAGCCCAGTTCAGAATTCAATTCAAAACTGTAGAGAGAGAGAGAGAGATTTTCTTGGAGTTGGTGTGTCTGAGAATGGAATTCTGGAGCGCTATTTATAGCGCTCCGGAAGGGCATTCTCGTTCGCCAAAAGTCAGCAGTTGCGACGGTTCGGACAGAACCGTCGCAACTGTTCAACCGCCCAACCGCTCTGTCGGTTTTCCGACAGCGGTTGGCGAACGGTTCGGATCCGTTCGCGCGGACACCCGTTGGCGGGTGGTTCGAATCCTTTTGCGGGCGGGCTGGACCTACGGACCCTGATTTAAAAAGAACCAGGTAGGGAACTCAGCCCAGGCCCAGGCCGAGGCCCGAGCCCGAGCCCGGCCGGCCGGCCGCCGCCAGCGGCGGCGCGCGTGCGCGCACGTGCGTACATAGTTCCCTCCTTTTCGCGCGCGCGAAAACTCCAAGTACCCAAAGGGCACACCCTTTGTTCTCATTTTCCTCTATTTATACCCCATAAGCTTCCATCACATGGCCAATGTGGGACTAAATGCTTGTAGCTAACTTTAGTCCCTTTTTGGCTTTGAATTAGGCAATCTTTGGACTTGAATATCTCATTCATTCGAAGTCGGAATTGAACATGTGAATATACCACGTTCATCACCAATGGAAGGAGAACACACTCCAACCATCATCCGGTTGATTCGATCAACGGATCTTACCATAATTCAACTCGAAGATTCACCTTTATATTCTTCAATTCCAACAATAATTTTGATCCACTTAATTAGTTTTAGATCCGATTAATCCGCTGGAGATCCCCTAAGTTAGCTCTATGCCTCGTTTAAAATATGCTCGCGATGTGTCGTTCCGAGTTGCCTCTCCGAAGCAGATCTCGAGTTCGTATTGCTCCATGTTCACACTCCGCAATTGCATTGTTATGGAGTCTACATTCGAATACTGCATCATTCCCGAGTCCAAGTTGTTGCCCCGGGTACCATGTCTTCGAGGTCACTCCAGGTTGATCTCCCCTGAGTTCATACGCTCCGAGGTCGAACTCCCTGAGTCCACACTTAGAGGTTGAATGAGTAAAAAAATAAGATCCAAAATGTGATAGGTCAAGGACACCACAGATCGGAGCTGCATTCGTGACCGCTGGTCGTGGGTGCGTGCGTCCGAAACCCGAACAGGCCCAGTTCAGCTCGATACGTGGGCATGCGTGTAGCAAGGTAGCCCATAGCCCAACATTCATAAAAAAATTGACTATAGAGGGGTTGGTATTTATATCACTCAACCTCTTTTGCTCCTCCAAACATGCGATGAAATTTTCTTCACAAATAAGTTTCAAGTTACAAGACTCCAACAGCTGTCCCCCCCCCCTAACTACTTGGTTAATCATATTAACTACTGATTTTGAGAAAAATAAAAAAATTAACTCCTGATTAACACTACAATCATTGTTTGCTAAAAAAACTCAGCACAATTGATTTATATTCTTTCTCCAGTCCTATCTCCTGCCATGTGACTCCCTTGGCACCCAAAGCTCAATGAGATCCGTACACTCCCCAGATCTAAACTCACCAACCGAAACCATCACTGACATCCGAAGAAGGAAAAACAAAAACAAAAAAAATATTCAACTCCAACTCCAACTCAAAATCGCAACATGTTGGGCCACTGCGGGTCAAGGCCAGCCTGTACCCAACTTGACTTTTTCCCAACAGCCCAGACCCAATCCCTAGGGCCCAAATCCCAACTCATAAAACTTTTAGTGAAATGCCTCAACTTGAACTTTGAAGACCAAAATTCCTAACACACCCACTTTTTTTATTTTTTATTTTCAGTTGTTGGATAATTAACATCACTCTCTCTCTCATCGGGTCATGCATGCAGTGAGTGGAGTACTGAAAATGAGCGTGAGAATAAATATTGCCATGCTTGGAGACAGTAAAGCTGAAAAGGACTGGGGCGTCTTATTCCATTGGTCACCTTCGTGGGACCTACAAGGACCAAACATCTCGACAACATCAAATTATTTTAATTCTCATTTGCTCTAATTTTCTAGCTGTTTTTTGAAATTAATTAGGAAATGAGAGGTTTTATTAGATTCCATCCATAGGATCTGATTCTCTCTCACAGCGGGTGTAAATGGGTCGGATCCTAGGAGATCCACATGCGAATCCACATCCGGATTGAAACCTATTGAAAAATTATGGATTCTCTTCAGGATTTAAAAGTAATAATTTATTTCTCTCTCTCGATATGATATATTTTCACTAAAATCAAATATAATTAAATTTTATTTTGCTCAATCAAATATATTTTTTATTTTCTTAAAATTATTAGACATTATCTTAACATAATAAATAATATTATATGAATTATTTTACCCAATCATTTTATGATTAATATAAAATTTTGAAAATCAAAATCAGTTGAATAAATGTTCGATAAAATAATTAAATTAGAGGGCTGCATGTTGAAAGTTTACTTTTTGGTGTGAACATAGAATTAATTATTGATTTGTTAGATTACAAACTAATTCAAGTTTATTTGAACCCTTGAGTCCATGGTGTGGAATTTCAACAAATCATGTGCATCGTTCCTAGGCCATTTAATTTAGGCATGTTTGTTTTCCGAAAGAGAGGGGAAGAGAGAAGAGGGAGAGAGAGATACTTCTTTAGAGATTGGAAGAGAGGAAGGAGGAAAGAGAGGAGGCGGCAAAAAAAAAAAAAAACTTCTCTCCCCTCTCTCCACTCTCTCGCTTAGAACCCCGAGCCCCTTCCTCTCTTCCGCTCATTTATGAACGGAAGAGAGGAAAGAGAGGGAGCCTCCTCTTCCTCCATGTCGACGCCAGCGAGGCAGAAGAGGCCCTCTTCTGCCACCCATCAAATGCCAGAGAGAGGGGAAGTTCCTTTTCTTCCCTCCAGCTCCTGCAAAACAAAGAGGACCATAGTTGATGTCAACTGCTCTACTGTTTTCATTCACTTCCATTGATCATGCTCTTATTATTATTATTATTATTGTAAAGTTTAAAAATATAAATCTATTGAAAAATGTAGAAGATTTGTAAACATGATTAAATTAGAGGATGGCACGTTGAAGCTTGAAAGTTCACCCTTTGATGGGAACAGATTAAATGTTTATAAGTTTTCAAGGATAAGACTTATCCATATATAATTAACTTAATTTGATATTAATATCCAACAATTAAGTCTAATAATTGTTGGAATTGAAGAATATAAAAGTGAATCTTCGAGTTGAATTATGGCGAGATCCGTTGATCGAATCAACCGGATGATGGTTGGAGTGTGTTCTCCTTCCATTTGTGATGAACGTGGTATATTCACATGTTCAATTCCGACTTCGAATGAATGAGATATTCAAGTCCAAAGATTGCCTAATTCAAAGCCAAAAGGGACTAAAGTTAGCTACATGCATTTAGTCTCACATTGGCCATGTGTTGGAAGCTCATGGGGTATAAATAGAGAAAAATGAGAACAAAGGGCGTGCCCTTTGGGTACTTGGAGTTTTCGCGCGCGAAAAGGAGGGAACTATGCACGTACATACATAAGTACGCGCACGCGCCGCCGCTGGCGGCGGCGGCCGGCCGGGCCGGGCTCGGGTCCGTGGCTCGTGGCCTGGTTCTTTTTGAATCAGGGTCCGTTGGTCCGCCCGCGGAAGGATTCGAATCACCCTCCAACGGGTGTCCACGCGAACAGATCCAACCGTTCGCCAACCGCTGTCGGAAAACCGACCGAGCGGTTGGGCGGTTGATCGGTTGCGACGGTTCTGTCCGAACCGTCGCAACTGCTGGAATTTGGCGGACGAGAATACCCCTCCAGAGCGCTATAAAAAGCGCTCCAGGGGTCCATTCTCAGACACACCAAAAAATCTGAAATCTTTCTCTCTCTCTAAAGTTCTGACTTCGGTTCTGAACTGGGCTCCAGCGAACGACTTCCAGAGCGACTTCCAACGAAGTGGGAATCCGCGACTTCCAAGTGAAGTGGGAATCCGAAGTGACTTCCTAAAGGAGATTCTGCCAAAATTCTTCAACCTTCCTACGTCCTCAACAGTGGGTGTTCCTCCAAAAGAGTAAGACAAATATTCATTTGAAATTTGTCGTTATACCGCTGTTTTGCTAATCCTGTGTAGGTACTGGTTGACTACGGTTCGACCGTACGATAATTTGGTAGTGCTATCCAAATACCGTGAAGAAGTGTTGTATCTTGGGAGACCAGCGTCCATTATCCCGTTAGCACCGGTGCGGGGGACGTAATTGTCTTAAGGAGATTCGCTGTAAGCGTACCTCACTTCAAATACTGTATAAGTGGACTAAGTCCCTTATACAGGGGATATACTTTACAGTATATCGAGATTGACTTAGATTCAGTCTAAGTGTTACTGTATAAGTGGATTAAGTCCTTTATACAGGGGATATACTTTACAGTATATCGAGACTGACTTGGATTCAGTCTAATTGGTGCTTAAACTAAGGAAGGAAATTGAAAGGTGGTTCTTAAATTAAGGAACGTTCTTTTGAACGGAAAACCTCCCACCTGATATTTACCGACCTGGCCAATTAGATTGTTGATATCTCAGTGATCTTGATTAGTTGTCAGATTGATTCTTGTTAAGCAGGATACCCAACAATCTTAAGACAATTAATGTTTCTTACTTCTGTTCTGCTTGAACTTGCAGAAGATGTCTGAGACTAATCAAGATAGCTCAAGCAAGGCACCAAACATGCCGCTACAAGCTTTGATGCCAACTCCGCTTCCTAACCCGAAGCCAGAAAAGCCAGGAAAATTTGATGGCACAGAATTCAAGAGGTGGCAACAGAAGATGATCTTCTACTTGACCACTCTTCATCTGGCCAGATTCCTGCAAGAAGATCCACCAGAGCCTGCAGCTGATGCATGGACTCAATGTGACTTCCTTTGCTGAAATTATGTTTTAAATGGACTGGATGACTCTATTTACAATGTCTACAGTCCTATCACTACGGCAAAGAAGTTATGGGCCAGTCTTGACAAGAAGTACAAGACTGAGGATGCTGGTACCAAGAAGTTCGTCGTTGGACGATTTCTGGAGTACAAAATGGTGGACAGCAAGACTGTAATCAGTCAGGTGCAAGAGTTCAACTTATCTTGCACGAGATAGAAGCCGAAGGTATGATCCTACCTGAAAATTTTCAGGTTGCTACTATCGTGGAGAAACTCCCACCTGCGTGGAGAGATTTCAAGAACTACCTTAAGCACAAGCGAAAGGAGTTAAAGTTGGAAGATCTCATTGTGAGGCTTCGAATCGAGGAGGACAACAGAAAGTCCGAGAAAAGGAGCAGTAAGAACTCCTACGAAGTAAAAGCCAATGTGATCGAAGACTCAAAGGGGAAAGCGTCTACTTCCAAAGGCTTAAAGCGGAAGAAGACTTCCCAGGGGTACAAAGGCAAGGTCCAAGAAGGCAAGAACATGCGCTTCAAGGGAACTTGCTACATCTGCAACAAAGAGGGCATAAGGCGAATGAATGTCGCAGCCGTCTCAAACAAAACAAGAATCTTGTTGATTGTCTTTTTAAAGACAATGTTGCAGTGGTAGACAAAAAGTCTGTGTATTTGTACCCGAAGCTTATAAATAAAGGAAATTCTTCTGTTTATTTGCTTGAGTCTCCTATTTTGTGGCATGCTAGATTAGGGCATGTAAATTACAAGTCTTTGAAAAATTTGTCTAATCTGGGATATATTCCTAAACTCAACTTGGAAGAAATTCGCAAGTGTGAGATTTGTGTTGAGGCCAAGTTGGCTAAAAATTCATTTCACTCAATAGATCGAAATACAGAACCTTTTGGGTTAATTCATAGCGATCTATGTGACTTGAAGTTTATGCCAACTAGAGGCGGTAAAAAGTATTTCATTACTTTTATCGATGACTGTACAAGATACTGTTATGTGTATCTTTTGAACAGTAAGGATGAGGCAATAAATATGTTTACAACATATAAAGCCGAAGTTGAGAATCAACTCAACAAGAAAATCAAGATTCTAAAATCCGATAGAGGCGGAGAATATGAATCAAATAATTTTAGTGAGTTATGTGCTAGTTTTGGTATAATCCATCAAACTACAGCACCATACACTCCTCAGCAGAATGGAATTGCTGAACGGAAGAACAGAACTTTGAAGGAGATGGTTAATTCCATGCTCGTAAGTTCTGGAGCTCCGCAGAACTTGTGGGGGGAAGCTCTATTAACTGCAAATCATATTCTAAATAGAGTACCCCACAAGAAACTTGGTCTAATACCATTCGAGTTATGGCATGGAAGGACACCTTCCTACCATTACCTCAAAATGTGGGGGTGCCTTGCAAAGGTGCTAGCACCATTACCTAAAAAGACTAAGTTGGGAGCAAAAACTATAGACTGCGTATTCATAGGCTATGCCTTGAATAGTAGTGCTTATAGGTTTCTGGTTCATAAATCAGAAATACCAGATATTCATGTAAACATGATTATCGAATCTCGAGATGCTGTGTTCTTTGAAGATATCTTTCCGTACAAACGGGAAGCAGATAAGACTTCTGGGAAAAGAACACACGAGATGGCGTTCAGGGACGAAAGTTCCGAGGAACCGAATGTAAATGCGGAAACTGAACCAAGAAGAAGTCAGAGATCTAGAATCTCAAAATCTTTTGGTCCAGATTTCATAGCATACGCTATTGAGAGCGAGCCTCAAACATTTAAAGAGGCTATGTCAAACCCAGAAGCACAAATGTGGAAAGAAGCTATAAATAGCGAAATAGAATCCATACTAATTAATCATACTTGGGAATTGGTAAACTTGCCTCCTGGAAGTAAACCAATTGGGTGTAAGTGGATTTTCAAACGAAAATTAAAACCCGATGGATCTATCGATAAGTACAAGGCTAGATTAGTAGCCAAGGGTTATCGACAAAAAGAAGGACTTGACTACTTCGATACTTATTCACCAGTAACAAGAATAACGTCCATTCGGATGTTGATTGCGATTGCAGTATTGCACAACTTAGATATCCATCAAATGGATGTCAAGACTGCATTCTTAAATGGTGAATTAAATGAAGAAATATATATGGAGCAACCAGAAGGATTTAAAGTCAAGGGCCAAGAACACAAGGTGTGTAAATTGGTAAAATCCTTATATGGTTTAAAGCAGGCTCCAAAACAATGGCATGAGAAATTTGATAGTATCATGATCAAAGATGGATTCACTATCAATGAATGCGATAAGTGTGTTTACACGAAAACAGTTGGAAACGCATGTATCATTGTTTGTCTTTATGTAGACGACATGTTGATACTTGGGACTAATATTGAGATTATTAAGTCCACTAAACGAATGTTATCTAACAGTTTTGATATGAAGGATCTAGGGGTTGCTGATGTAATTTTAGGAATTAAAATTACTAGAACACCAGATGGAATCAGTCTATCTCAATCTCACTACGTGGATAAGATGATAGAAAGATTCAAGGACCATGGGATAAAGGAGAATACAAATCCTTTTCTCCCACACGTCCACCTTCATAAGAATACAGGAACTGGGATACGCCAGTTGGAGTATTCTCAGATTATCGGAAGTCTAATGTATTTAATGAATTGCACTAGACCCGATATTGCTTACGCTGTAAGCAAGTTGAGTAGATATACTAGTAATCCTAGTAATCTACATTGGACCGCTCTACTACGAGTATTGGGTTACGTATCACATACCAAAGAATATGCCTTGAGATATGGAAAGTATCCTCCTGTACTGGAAGGATACAGTGATGCTAATTGGATTGCAGATTCTGAGAATCAAAATCAACTAGCGGATACGTATTTACTCTAGCAGGAGCAGCGGTATCATGAAAATCTTCTAAGCAAACATGTATTGCCCGTTCCACTATGGAATCGGAATTCATAGCCTTAGATAAGGCTGGAGAAGAAGCAGAATGGCTTCGACAATTCTTAGAAGATATACCATTGTGGCAAAAGCCAGTGCCCGCTATATGTATACACTGCGATAATCAAGCAGCTATATCTAGGGCACAAAATGTTATATACAACGGTAAGTCTAGACATATTCGTCGTAGACATAATACCGTGAAGCAGTTGCTCTCAAATGGAATTATCTCTATTGACTTTGTATCGTCAAAGGATAATTTAGCGGATCAGCTTACTAAAGGTTTAAGCGTATAAACTGCGCATCGAGGGGAATGGGTCTAAAAGCCTAACCTTACCGAGTCAGCTTAATGGAAACCTCACTTAGCGACTGGAGATCCCACGGACTAAGTTCAAGAGGAAAAACTAGTTCTGATTGACTCAGCAAGTAAGTACTTGGGAGCTTGACTCCAATCCATTCCTATGGTGCACATAAGTGCTTTTCTACAAGTGGGTTAAGGATAAGCTTAACGCTTTTAATGATGCCTATATCTTGTTTATAAACAAGTGGAGTAGAGTAGACTACTCTTAATAGGTCCATCACCTATGTGAGTATAGAGTTGGGTCGGCTCTTTGGGAATTTCTATGGAGGCTGTTATTCCCTAAAGATACTCTCTGAAACCAAGAATGTCCAGGGCCAAAATGGACACAACAGAGAACCAAAGTTGAATTGGAAAGTCACTGTGTGAAGCTTGTTGACTTGGCTTACACTAACGGCTAATAGTTCAAGACTTAGTTCACTGATTAGCCAGTAAGTCCGATAAAGTTTTCACTATGGAAGGTTCAAGACCTAGTTCACCTATCCTTATGCAGTTTCTTTTCTAAAGTACCTTACACAATAGAGTCAGTCTCTTTGTGTGTCATTTCCTTGAATCTCCATTCATTGTGGGGGATTGTTGGAATTGAAGAATATAAAAGTGAATCTTCGAGTTGAATTATGGCGAGATCCGTTGATCGAATCAACCGGATGATGGTTGGAGTGTGTTCTCCTTCCATTTGTGATGAACGTGGTATATTCACATGTTCAATTCCGACTTCGAATGAATGAGATATTCAAGTCCAAAGATTGCCTAATTCAAAGCCAAAAGGGACTAAAGTTAGCTACATGCATTTAGTCCCACATTGGCCATGTGTTGGAAGCTCATGGGGTATAAATAGAGAAAAATGAGAACAAAGGGCGTGCCCTTTGGGTACTTGGAGTTTTCGCGCGCGAAAAGGAGGGAACTATGCACGTACATACATACGTACGCGCACGCGCCGGAGCCGGGCCGGGCCGGGCTCGGGTCCGGGTCCGTGGTCCGTGGCTCGTGGCTCGTGGCCTGGGTTCCCTACCTGAAATATTTCTCTCTCTCTCTAAAGTTCTGACTTAACGACTTCCAGAGCGACTTCCAACGAAGTGGGAATCCGCGACTTCCAAGTGAAGTGGGAATCCGAAGTGACTTCCTAAAGGAGATTCTGCCAAAATTCTTCAACCTTCCTACGTCCTCAACAGTGGGTGTTCCTCCAAAAGAGTAAGACAAATATTCATTTGAAATTTGTCGTTATACCGCTGTTTTGCTAATCCTGTGTAGGTACTGGTTGACTACGGTTCGACCGTACGGTAATTTGGTAGTGCTATCCAAATACCGTGAAGAAGTGTTGTATCTTGGGAGACCAGCGTCCATTATCCCGTTAGCACCGGTGCGGGGGACGTAATTGTCTTAAGGAGATTCGCTGTAAGCGTACCTCACTTCAAATACTGTATAAGTGGACTAAGTCCCTTATACAGGGGATATACTTTACAGTATATCGAGATTGTCTTAGATTCAGTCTAAGTGTTACTGTATAAGTGGATTAAGTCCTTTATACAGGGGATATACTTTACGGTATATCGAGACTGACTTGGATTCAGTCTAATTGGTGCTTAAACTAAGGAAGGAAATTGAAAGGTGGTTCTTAAATTAAGGAACGTTCTTTTGAACGGAAAACCTCCCACCTGATATTTACCGACCTGGCCAATTAGATTGTTGATATCTCAGTGATCTTGATTAGTTGTCAGATTGATTCTTGTTAAGCAGGATACCCAACAATCTTAAGACAATTAATGTTTCTTACTTTTGTTCTGCTTGAACTTGCAGAAGATGTCTGAGACTAATCAAGATAGCTCAAGCAAGGCACCAAACATGCCGCTACAAGCTTTGATGCCAACTCCGCTTCCTAACCCGAAGCCGGAAAAGCCAGGAAAATTTGATGGCACAGAATTCAAGAGGTGGCAACAGAAGATGATCTTCTACTTAACCACTCTTCATCTGGCCAGATTCCTGCAAGAAGATCCACCAGAGCCTGCAACTGATGCATGGACTCAATGTGACTTCCTTTGCCGAAATTATGTTTTAAATGGACTGGATGACTCTATTTACAATGTCTACAGTCCTATCACTACGGCAAAGAAGTTATGGGCCAGTCTTGACAAGAAGTACAAGACTGAGGATGCTGGTACCAAGAAGTTCGTCATTGGACGATTTCTGGAGTACAAAATGGTGGACAGCAAGACTGTAATCAGTCAGGTGCAAGAGTTTCAACTTATCTTGCACGAGATAGAAGCCGAAGGTATGATCCTACCTGAAAATTTTCAGGTTGCTACTATCGTGGAGAAACTCCCACCTGCGTGGAGAGATTTCAAGAACTACCTTAAGCACAAGCGAAAGGAGTTAAAGTTGGAAGATCTCATTGTGAGGCTTCGAATCGAGGAGGACAACAGAAAGTCCGAGAAAAGGAGCAGTAAGAACTCCTACGAAGCAAAAGCCAATGTGATCGAAGACTCAAAGGGGAAAGCGTCTACTTCTAAAGGCTTAAAGCGGAAGAAGACTTCCCAGGGGTACAAAGGCAAGGTCCAAGAAGGCAAGAACATGCGCTTCAAGGGAACTTACTACATCTGCAACAAAGAGGGGCATAAGGCGAATGAATGTCGCAGCCGTCTCAAACAAAACAAGAATCTTGTTGATTGTCTTTTTAAAGACAATGTTGCAGTGGTAGACAAAAAGTCTGTGTATTTGTACCCGAAGCTTATAAATAAAGGAAATTCTTCTGTTTATTTGCTTGAGTCTCCTATTTTGTGGCATGCTAGATTAGGGCATGTAAATTACAAGTCTTTGAAAAACTTGTCTAATCTGGGATATATTCCTAAACTCAACTTGGAAGAAATTCGCAAGTGTGAGATTTGTGTTGAGGCCAAGTTGGCTAAAAATTCATTTCACTCAATAGATCGAAATACAGAACCTTTTGGGTTAATTCATAGCGATCTATGTGACTTGAAGTTTATGCCAACTAGAGGCGGTAAAAAGTATTTCATTACTTTTATCGATGACTGTACAAGATACTGTTATGTGTATCTTTTGAACAGTAAGGATGAGGCAATAAATATGTTTACAACATATAAAGCCGAAGTTGAGAATCAACTCAACAAGAAAATCAAGATTCTAAAATCCGATAGAGGCGGAGAATATGAATCAAATGATTTTAGTGAGTTATGTGCTAGTTTTGATATAATCCATCAAACTACAGTACCATACACTCCTCAGCAGAATGCAATTGCTGAACGGAAGAACAGAACTTTGAAGGAGATGGTTAATTCCATGCTCGTAAGTTCTGGAGCTCCGCAGAACTTGTGGGGAGAAGCTCTATTAACTGCAAATCATATTCTAAATAGAGTACCCCACAAGAAACTTGGTCTAATACCATTCGAGTTATGGCATGGAAGGACACCTTCCTACCATTACCTCAAAATGTGGGGGTGCCTTGCAAAGGTGCTAGCACCATTACCTAAAAAGACTAAGTTGGGAGCAAAAACTATAGACTGCGTATTCATAGGCTATGCCTTGAATAGTAGTGCCTATAGGTTTCTGGTTCATAAATCAGAAATACTAGATATTCATGTAAACATGATTATCGAATCTCGAGATGCTGTGTTCTTTGAAGATATCTTTCCGTACAAACGGGAAGCAGATAAGACTTCTGGGAAAAGAACACACGAGATGGCGTTCAGGACGAAAGTTCCGAGGAACCGAATGTAAATGCGGAAACTGAACCAAGAAGAAGTCAGAGATCTAGAATCTCAAAATCTTTTGGTCCAGATTTCATAGCATACGCTATTGAGAGCGAGCCTCAAACATTTAAAGAGGCTATGTCAAACCCAGAAGTACAAATGTGGAAAGAAGCTATAAATAGCGAAATAGAATCCATACTAAGTAATCATACTTGGGAATTGGTAAACTTGCCTCCTGGAAGTAAACCAATTGGGTGTAAGTGGATTTTCAAACGAAAATTAAAACCCGATAGATCTATCGATAAGTACAAGGCTAGATTAATAGCCAAGGGTTATCGACAAAAAGAAGGACTTGACTACTTCGATACTTATTCACCAGTAACAAGAATAACGTCCATTCGGATGTTGATTGCGATTGCAGTATTGCACAACTTAGATATCCATCAAATGGATGTCAAGACTGCATTCTTAAATGGTGAATTAAATGAAGAAATATATATGGAGCAATCAGAAGGATTTAAAGTCAAGGGCCAAGAACACAAGGTGTGTAAATTGGTAAAATCCTTATATGGTTTAAAGCAGGCTCCAAAACAATGGCATGAGAAATTTGATAGTATCATGATCAAAGATGGATTCACTATCAATGAATGCGATAAGTGTGTTTACACGAAAACAGTTGGAAACGCATGTATCATTGTTTGTCTTTATGTAGACGACATGTTGATACTTGGGACTAATATTGAGATTATTAAGTCCACTAAACGAATGTTATCTAACAGTTTTGATATGAAGGATCTAGGGGTTGCTGATGTAATTTTAGGAATTAAAATTACTAGAACACCAGATGGAATCAGTCTATCTCAATCTCACTACGTGGATAAGATGATAGAAAGATTCAAGGACCATGGGATAAAGGAGAATACAAATCCTTTTCTCCCACACGTCCACCTTCATAAGAATACAGGAACTGGGATACGCCAGTTGGAGTATTCTCAGATTATCGGAAGTCTAATGTATTTAATGAATTGCACTAGACCCGATATTGCTTACGCTGTAAGCAAGTTGAGTAGATATACTAGTAATCCTAGTAATCTACATTGGACCGCTCTACTACGAGTATTGGGTTACGTATCACATACCAAAGAATATGCCTTGAGATATGGAAAGTATCCTCCTGTACTGGAAGGATACAGTGATGCTAATTGGATTGCAGATTCTGAGGAATCAAAATCAACTAGCGGATACGTATTTACTCTAGCAGGAGCAGCGGTATCATGGAAATCTTCTAAGCAAACATGTATTGCCCGTTCCACTATGGAATCGGAATTCATAGCCTTAGATAAGGCTGGAGAAGAAGCAGAATGGCTTCGACAATTCTTAAAAGATATACCATTGTGGCAAAAGCCAGTGCCCGCTATATGTATACACTGTGATAATCAAGCAGCTATATCTAGGGCACAAAATGTTATATACAACGGTAAGTCTAGACATATTCGTCGTAGACATAATACCGTGAAGCAGTTGCTCTCAAATGGAATTATCTCTATTGACTTTGTATCGTCAAAGGATAATTTAGCGGATCCACTTACTAAAGGTTTAAGCGTATAAACTGCGCATCGAGGGGAATGGGTCTAAAAGCCTAACCTTACCGAGTCAGCTTAATGGAAACCTCACTTAGCGACTGGAGATCCCACGGACTAAGTTCAAGAGGAAAAACTAGTTCTGATTGACTCAGCAAGTAAGCACTTGGGAGCTTGACCAATCCATTCCTATGGTGCACATAAGTGCTTTTCTACAAGTGGGTTAAGGATAAGCTTAACGCTTTTAATGATGCCTATATCTTGTTTATAAACAAGTGGAGTAGAGTAGACTACTCTTAATAGGTCCATCACCTATGTGAGTATCGAGTTGGGTCGGCTCTTTGGGAATTTCTATGGAGGCTGTTATTCCCTAAAGATACTCTCTGAAACCAAGAATGTCCAGGGCAAAATGGACACAATAGAGAACCAAAGTTGATTTGGAAAGTCACTGTGTGAAGCTTGTTGACTTGGCTTACACTAACGGCTAACAGTTCAAGAGCTAGTTCACTGATTAGCCAGTAAGTCCGATAAAGTTTTCACTATGGAAGGTTCAAGACCTAGTTCACCGATCCTTATGCAGTTTCTTTTCTAAAGTACCTTACACAATAGAGTCAGTCTCTTTGTGTGTCATTTCCTTGAATCTCCATTCATTGTGGGGGATTGTTGGAATTGAAGAATATAAAAGTGAATCTTCGAGTTGAATTATGGCGAGATCCGTTGATCGAATCAACCGGATGATGGTTGGAGTGTGTTCTCCTTCCATTTGTGATGAACGTGGTATATTCACATGTTCAATTCCGACTTCGAATGAATGAGATATTCAAGTCCAAAGATTGCCTAATTCAAAGCCAAAAGGGACTAAAGTTAGCTACATGCATTTAGTCCCACATTGGCCATGTGTTGGAAGCTCATGGGGTATAAATAGAGAAAAATGAGAACAAAGGGCGTGCCCTTTGGGTACTTGGAGTTTTCGCGCGCGAAAAGGAGGGAACTATGCACGTACATACATACGTACGCGCACGCGCCGCCGCTGGCGGCGGCGGCGACCGGCGCCGGCGCCGGTGCCGGTGCCGGAGCCGGGCGGGCCGGGCTCGGGTCCGGGTCTGTGGTCCGTGGCCTGGGTTCCCTACCTGGTTCTTTTTGAATCAGGGTCCGTTGGTCCGCCCGCGGAAGGATTCGAATCACCCGCCAACGGGTGTCCGCGCGAACAGATCCAACCGTTCGCCAACCGCTGTCGGAAAACCGACCGAGCGGTTGGGCGGTTGATCGGTTGCGACGGTTCTGTCCGAACCGTCGCAACTGCTGGAATTTGGCGGACGAGAATACCCCTCCAGAGCGCTATAAAAAGCGCTCCAGGGGTCCATTCTCAGACACACCAAAAAATCTGAAATCTTTCTCTCTCTCTCTAAAGTTCTGACTTCGGTTCTGAACTGGGCTCCAGCGAACGACTTCCAGAGCGACTTCCAACGAAGTGGAAATCCGCGACTTCCAAGTGAAGTGGGAATCCGAAGTGACTTCCTAAAGGAGATTCTGCCAAAATTCTTCAACCTTCCTACGTCCTCAACAGTGAGTGTTCCTCCAAAAGAGTAAGACAAATATTCATTTGAAATTTGTCGTTATACCGCTGTTTTGCTAATCCTGTGTAGGTACTGGTTGACTACGGTTCGACCGTACGGTAATTTGGTAGTGCTATCCAAATACCGTGAAGAAGTGTTGTATCTTGGGAGACCAGCGTCCATTATCCCGTTAGCACCGGTGCGGGGGACGTAATTGTCTTAAGGAGATTCGCTGTAAGCGTACCTCACTTCAAATACTGTATAAGTGGACTAAGTCCCTTATACAGGGGATATACTTTACAGTATATCGAGATTGACTTAGATTCAGTCTAAGTGTTACTGTATAAGTGGATTAAGTCCTTTATACAGGGGATATACTTTACAGTATATCGAGACTGACTTGGATTCAGTCTAATTGGTGCTTAAACTAAGGAAGGAAATTGAAAGGTGGTTCTTAAATTAAGGAACGTTCTTTTGAACGGAAAACCTCCCACCTGATATTTACCGACCTGGCCAATTAGATTGTTGATATCTCAGTGCTCTTGATTAGTTGTCAGATTGATTCTTGTTAAGCAGGATACCCAATAATAATATGGTGACCACACTTATTAACGACTTGTATAAGATACCATGTTTGCTACTCAAAAAACTTTGCCAAACATTTTGTTTGAAGTATTGGATTATAGGTGTTAGCATCTAACTTCTAATTAATTTTGCGAAACTCCAATTAACTCCCAATTTACATCTAAAATGTGGAATTGTGTTTCTTGAAAATATTTATGCAAGAAACACCTACCAACATCCATCTTCTCGGCACAAATAATGACGGTCATAAAAATTGACAAATACTGATATCTGACTCATGTATCAAAATATACCTCAGTAAATTAGAAATCAATTTTAAAATATTAGAAAATACTATAAATTTTTTTGCTGTACTTTTTACGGCTAGCAAGATAGAACGTACGGAGAAATTTGCAAGCTTCATAATAGCTCACAATTATTTTGGATTTGATCTTCTTTACTACTAATTAGGGGTGCGAACGGGCCTGGGCCGTCTCGCCTGCCCGCACAGGCCGACCCTGGTTGGCACGGGCCCGGGTCACCCGGGTCAAATCCTGGCCTGGGCCCGCCCCAAACCTGTAGCGTGCTTGGGGTTTGCGTAAACAAGCTCACAGCCGAACCGCGTTGAACCCGAGCTAAACTCGGGCCGCGCTGGGCTGACCCGCCCCAGCTGGTTTGGAGGTGTTTGCAAACTCTTTTTGCAAAAGCCCCCCAAAGGCCATGTCTTTTTTTTAATTGTAAAATTAGATATTTGCTGGAGTTCGAACCCAAGAGTCCCAACACCTCACTTCAACGCACTAACCACAAATCACAATATCAAATTGGGGTCTGAAAAAAGATGAAAAAAATTATATTTATTGTAAATTTGTTTTTTTATAAATATTCGGGCCTACTCGGCCCAGCCCGGTCAGGTACTCGTGTTGTGCCCGAGTCCCGCAGATGGGGCTCGGGCCCGGCTACCCGCTTGCCCGCCTTTTGCAGGAGATATCGGACTCGGGCTTGGCCCGGCTCTGTCCTTGACTTGACGGTTTCGGCCTCGCTTGGCCCGTTTTCGCATCCCTACTGCCATAGACAGGGGACGCTAACTTCTTAAAACAAAACCGGTTATAATTTGTTCTGAGTGAAACATGTGTTGAGTTGGATGTCAAATAAATAGTTCCACGTCAGATGGACATCGAGATGGTCCTGCGTTTATAAGAATTTGGGCAACTCCACCTAAAAAACTAGTCTTTTGAGATGGTGCCTGAAGTCTTTACAATTTGTATCAGAACTATGTCCCGAACTTAGTCATGAGTGTGAGTGATGTTCGACAAGCCAAAAATGGGCGCAAAAGGCGCAATATAAGTCCCTGTAAATTTAGTTGGGCTCTCGAGAATTTTACAGCAGTGCTCCTACTTCATGTAAGGCGTGTCCGCCCTCCGCACGGTGAAGAGAATTTTGCAATTAAAAGGAGTAATATGCTGCTATTTTTACTTCACGTAAGACGTGTCTATCCCACGCGGTAAAGATTTGTGATTTCGATGGAACATATGAGACTTTTTATCCGAGAGAGGATTGTTGAGTTGTGATTTCAGAAGTGTACTACCAAAACAACGGAACAGCGGAGAGGATTCGAACCTCACATCGGGCCTCCTTCGTAAATTCCAATAGGTCTTTTTTTCACTTTTGTTGGGATTACACAATCTAAAAGAAAGTGCATGATACTTGTAGATTAAGTGCATTGTTAGTTTGTAGTTGGATTATTGGATGGACTTGATTCTTCGACAGAACGACTAGATGTGCTTTTTTACATTACACACTAGAATAGTATATATACTGTTGTCTATAGCTTTTACTTCTCTTTACAGGCTCGCATTAGATTTTGTGGAGAGAGAGAGACCCAAACGAAGTGCTAAGTCCTGCAAAAGATATTTAAAGGATGTTGTTAGTAGAGAGAGGAGGAATCAGCAAAGCACATGCCCCTTTGTTTAAGGCCTCGGCTGTTGGAAAACAAAAGTGCGTGGGCCTCACTTGCTGAGTTTTCGGTCATTTTCGAAAGCTTTTAGTTCAGAATTCTGTCATAATATCGTACTGATAAAAAATTGAGTTGAAAGAATTAGTCTTGCATATTTTTTTCCCTCAGTTTTTATTGCAAACAAATATCATAGAATGCTGAAAAGATAAAATCTGCGTGTCAGAGATAAAAAAAATTGAACTCTCTCGCTTATGGGGCAAACAAACAACGACGTGGGGAACTTGAAGTGGTTCTGTCCATAATTTATGAAAATATAAATCAATAATAAATAAAATAAAAAGAGGAAAAAATTAAAAATAAAAATTTAGTGGACGAACTGAGAAATTGAGGGAGATGTGCGGGCTGTCCGCAGTTTTCGTGATTTGTCAACACAAACACAGATTTCACCGTTTTTTCTCTTTGAGAATAATCAAACAGCCTACAGTTTGGTGACAGCGGAGGACAATCATGTGACCATATTTGCCATTTTAGAGAAGACAGGCTGGTTTTTGCGAAAGTCCCGGGACTTGATTGGGATAGGTCGCGTGTTTACGTAACCCTCGAGTCTTTTGTATTTGCATATTAGGTCTTGAAAATGTTTTTACCCGTCTGTTATTTGCAGATCCTAACAAGTATTAAGTAATGACAAAGATTACAAAAAGTCCCCCACTTTAGTCCATCTTTGGGTAAAGGACAAATAAAAATAAAAATAAAAGTTGTTTTTACTATTTAATATGTCAAATAATAACGCATGTCCCCATCGGAATTATGTTATGGACTGTTTATTTGGTAAATATGTCAATAAAATTGAAGCTAGGATGCAAGAAATATAGGAGTATGAATAGTTGTTTATTCAATAAAATTTTATATTGAGAAAGTAAGAACATCTCTTCAATTCTTTAGGTTGGTATGTAAAATTTTACTTTATAGATATAATTGTGCAATAAACAAATTTACAAGGACAAATATATGAAAAACCCCATACTCAATAGGGATGCGAAAAGGGATGGGACGGCCCGTCCCGGGCCAGTTAGGTCGAACACCAGGCCGGGCCAAGCTCAGGCCCGCCCGCAAATCCCGGCCTAGGCCCCCTAAGGGGGGCTCGAGCAGAGCAGAGCAGAGACCCGATCGGACTAGGTCAGGCCAGACCTAGGTCGACCCGAGTTTTTTATAAAAAAATAAAATAATTTGAGAAACATATTTACCTAATAAATAGTTAGGGTTTCTCTGTGACATTGCGGTTGGGGTACTTTGGCTGGACGTTGCAAGTCATGGTTGGCTACTAAAGCATTTCTTTTTACAATTTAAAACAAAAACGGAGGTGGGGGCAGGGAGGCGATGGGCGGAGGCGGGCCGGCCGGGGTGGTGGGCGGGCAGGTGGAGGCGGGGGGTGGTGGGTAGTGGGAAAGGCGGGCAACCTGGAGGCGACGGGACAGTGAGGGCGCGGAGGGGCAGAGGATGGGGCTTAGCCAAGCTGTGCCGAAACTCGGGCCCTACCTGGCCCGCCCAGGTCATGCACCGCATTTGCCCCACCCGGGCACGCCCGAGGTAAAGGGCGGGCCCAAGCTGGGACTAGGCCCGGGTCACCTGGGCCATGCTGGGCCCAGGCCAGCACTGAATGGGCCCATGCGGATTGCAGGGCCGACCCAGCCTGGTTCGTACGCCTAGTACTAAGTACTCGTTCTATCTAAATATTTAATAGAAAAATTGTTTACATATATAAAATTATTTTATT
Source organism: Agave tequilana (assembly GCA_038442645.1). Lineage (NCBI taxonomy): Eukaryota > Viridiplantae > Streptophyta > Magnoliopsida > Asparagales > Asparagaceae > Agave > Agave tequilana. The sequence continues at coordinate 48,047 of JAVJIF010000396.1, read as the reverse complement.
CCCTTAAAAAATATGTACAAATATTAAAAACCGAAAGAAGATAGGTTTTCTCCCGTGACTCCTTCACAAAAATTGTTCGTCTATTTGCTAGTCTTCACCTCTGCGAGAGAGTAAGAGAGTAGAGAGAGAAAGTGAGCAGCGTCGTCCTCTCGTCGCCACTCCCTCCCGTCGTTGTTGCCCTCCCTCCACCCCCAACCCCCTCCTCTCATTTCATCTTTTTTCCTGATCCTCTTTCTCTCTTCTTTATTCTCTTCCCGCAAATCTCTACCGCTGTGCTGATGTCTGACTTTACTGAGATCAATTTCCACCACCTCAATGGTATACTAGTTTATCAAATATTTGACATTGTATACTCATACCGCATACGCGAGCCATTATCTGACGCATTTTTCAATTCTTATTATTCCCATCTCTTCCCCTTTCTCTCTATATAAATCTCCTCTCAATCTCCTTCCGTCCTCTCCTCCTCCATTTCACACACACTCTCTCCCTGTCTCTCTCCTCTCTCTCTCAGGAAAGAGGAAGCGGAAGGTATCTCTCTCGATCTCTCAAAGCTTCATATTATGATCTTCTCTCTGTTTGAATCTCTTTAAATCCAGTTCTTTTTACCCAAATGGTATTTTCTATAAAAAACCTCATCTTTTATTTGCCTTCAAAAACTTCAAACTTCTTTTTTTTCCTCCTTATAGGAACCTTAACTTTGTGACCTTTGAAACATCTTAAAACCCAGTTTTTCCATCACCTAGATGCACCTTTAATCCAATTATGTTTTCTGTAGATTTTTAGATCTATTAAAATTTCTCTTCATCCTACGACCTTTTTTTTGAGAAAAAAATTTCCTCTTTTTGCTCTGTATCTCTTCAAAATTCCGTTTTGTCGATTACCATGTGTTATTTTTTTCATCTGACCTTAAAATCCATCAGATCTAATTAAAAATGATGAGAAAATATTGATGTTTTAATTGTTTCCGCTGTATTTTCTGCAGGCTTATGCTGTAGATTTTAACGACGAAACAGTTTAACGATGAATCATTTCGCGATGCAGCAGAATGCCTTCGCCGCATGCGAGGAGATGAGGGACTCCTCGATCCCTGTCTTCTGTCCCAAGCCTCGCCGGGTCGGGCAGCTCGCTGGACCCGACCCGTTTAGACCCCTCCGATGGCCCGCCAGGTAAATATTGTTTTCTGCTTGCTTTTATTGATAAGCCCCCTCATATTTGAAACTATTTCTTTATCTGTATTTTTGTGTTTTATTCTCTTGGCAGTCCTCAGTCAGATCTTTGTGACAAGGCCGGCTGTGAGCTCCTCGATATTTTTCTAACAAAGGTTAGATTTTTATTCTTTTGGGTGTTTATGCAATATGTTAATTTGTTGGGCAGTAACTTGCAAAGGACATCTTATCAATTTGGTGTTCTTTTATACAGGGTGGAGAAATTGCCATGTCGCCCCCATTTTTTTCGGGTTCGCCTCCGACCCGTTCCGCTAACCCGGTAGTCCACGACGCGCGCTTCGCGGAGGACAAACCCGACCCGGTATGGATCCCGGGCCCGGGCTCGCCAATATCGCCCCGCAACAAAACCGGGTGCACCCGTACGAAGCTCGGGTTCAAACCCGCTCCGATCCGCATCGAGGGTTTTGACTGTTGCCTCGACCGCGACCGACGTAGGAACCACAGCATCCCTGCCGTGGCATGAGAATTTTACATTTTACCCCCTGCTTAAATACATAATTAGAAATCAATTCATGAAGAGGAGCCAAAATTAACACAAAATAGCTGTGAGGAGTTTCAAGAGTGAAAAAAAAAATCTTTTGAGGGAGCTGTGTTTACTTAAGGGTTATTATTGTACATTAGCGCAATCTTTGTGCTTTTTTTCCCTCTCCTTTTTAGGTTCTTTCTCTCAAAAAATTTGTAAAGAGGTGGTATGCGTAAATAAGGGAGGCGAGAAGAGCATGGGTGCTTATCTTATCTTTATTTTTAATTAATTAGTTGGGGGGATGCTTTATTTTTGTGGGCCTTGAATTTGTATAAAGAGGCAGTGGAAGTGGGCCCAAAGTTTTTTGAGTCATGCAACATGTGTATGTATATAAATGAGTGAAATGGAATCTTGGAAGCTTTTGTTGTTACTTTGTCTATTTGTGTGATATTTTTTTTTTTTTTTTTGTGTATGTGAATGATATTGTTCTCTATTGTGATGCGTTTGATAAGAGTCTTGTGAATTGTGGTGGGGTAGATGTGGAGAGTGGATGGGTTGGGGTTGGTTTGGTTTGCTACTCTTGGAAAAGTTTGTGTGGGTGAGCATATTCATGTGGCAATTTAAGGTGGGCGTGACAAAGTTGGCATGTTTGATTGTTTGATTTTGGTTGATCTCACAAGTAAAGTAATGACCAAAAGAGGAGAAAAGAAATCAATGCTTAGAATTCAAGAAGATATTGTTTGGGAACCTACTTGAGTAAATAGAAAGAGAGTGGAATTCCCTTATGAATGTGGAATTTGCCTTGAATTAGGGGTAAACAATAAGTTTTGAAGTATCTTAGAGGGAAGGAAAGTGCCATGTTTAGAAGGGAGGTGGTAGGTGTAACGAAATTTTGGTCTACACTTAGGGGCCGTTTGTTTCGCGTAAAACTCCGTAATTCGTAAATGACTTACTACCCAGTTACAACTACGGCGTTTGTTTGGACCGTAATTCGTAAAAGACTTACGTAACTCAACTAACACTCACTTGCAACCCCGTTACCACTCACTTACAGCCCAGTTACAGATAATTTTGTGGTCATACAAATTTGTAATATTTTTTTATATTAATATTAAAAAATTTTAATATTTAACTTTTTTAATATTTATTTGCAGTATTAAAACTTTTAAAATCACCAAATAGTTAATTTTGTGGTCAAATTTTTCACTTACGACTTATACATTACGATAACCAAACACCGTAAAGTATAATACACTTTCCCACTTTACATTTTTATATTACCAACCAAACATCGTAAAATTTACGTACATGTAACTCATTTACAAGTGTAAAAGAATTTACCAGTTATGACTTACGGCTAATTACGACAACCAAACAGACCCTTAACTGACCGTAATTCGTAGTTATAATTGGTAAAGTCTTTTACACTTGTAAATGAGTTACATGAATATAAGTTTTACAGTATTTGGTTGATAATATAAAGTTGTAAGTGGGAAAATATATTGTGTTTTACGATATTTGGTTGTCATAATATGTAATTCTAGAGTGAAAAAATTGATCACAAAACTAATTATTTGGTATTTTAAAATTTTAAATATTGCAAATAAATACTAAAAATACTAAATATTAAAAAATAATATTAATATAAAAAATATTACAAATTTGCATAACCACAAAATTAACTGTGAGTGAGTGGTAATTGGGTTGCAAGTAAGTGGTAGTTGGGTTGCGTACGTCTTTTACGAATTACGGTCCATCCAAACCGTAGTTGTAATTAAGTTGTAAGTCACTTAAGAATTACGACCTTTTACGGCCTTTTACACGAAACAAACCGCCCCTTAATATGTAATCAAAGAAGGTGCCTATATGTCAAAAAAGAGATGGTGATGGTAGGTGTAAAAAAAAAAATTAAGGCGTGTTTGGCTGTTGTAAGTAACTGTAAGTCTGCTGTAAGTGGTTCTAAGCCATTACTCGTAAGTGATAACTTCTTTTACAATTGTAAGTAAGTTTTACACAAGTAAATTTTACACAAGTAAGTTTTACGGCATTTGGTTAGTAATGTGAAATTGTATGTGAGAAAGTAATTTGTGTTTTATGGTGTTTAGTTGGTAATATGTAAGTTGTAAGTAGAAAGTTGATCATAAAACTAACTGTTTGATGATTGAAACATATTAAATATTAAAATAATTAAAAATATTAAAAAATAAATACTAAACTACTTAATATTTAAAATAAATAATAAAAGTAGGCAGCGATGTCCGATCAGAATAGAACCTTCGAGACACACAAGCTGGTAATAATATCACATCACCGACCTTTTGTTCTTAGTAAGAGGTCAGAGCTCTGGAAGGAGTGTTTCATCGGCGATATCCTGACAAAAACACCCCTCATACTCCTCTCTTGTTGCTCGCCGCGAGGAGGGAGTCTCCAAGCGCGAGGCAGCGGTGTCCGATCAGAATGAAAATTAAAAGACAAGTAAGATTGCCATGGAATCGCTTCCACCTCTGTGACCGCCTAGGATAGTCCCTACACCTACCTCATACACGCTATCAAGAAAAGACTTCAAGATTCAAGATCGGGCAAGCCAGAGACCAGACGAACAAACTAAGTTGGAGCAGGGGCCCTCCCTATGACAGGCTTATCACAACGATTGATATATTGCGTCATCCATTACCACCATTTCCATACTCTCCTTTTCTTTCCTTCACCTGATGAAGAAGAAGGAAGACATGACAGCGAAGCAGAAAATGAAGAACTTTGAAGAAAGATCTCTTGGAGAAGAAAAAAAGAATTGATTTCCATCCTGAAGGATTTACCCTATTTATAAATGGAGGAGGAACCGAACTGTAACGCCCCGATCCCGCAGGTACGGGGACGTTATGACGACGTGCATACGCAGGGCGGAAAACCCTCACGTACGTACGCTAAGCCTCAGTACAGGAAATCACCTCCATATTTATAAGAGTTCCAGCAGGAAATAAGTACAAAAATACCTGCAAAAAGAGGTTAGTGATCATAACAGATAGAAAAACAGGGACAAATAAGATAACAGAAACAAATCACAAAGATACCTATGAATGGTCTCGATGATGAGTCCCATATGTGATCCAATGGACTATCTGACAATACGATAACTCGGATCTCCAACCTGGGCACGCAAACCCAAGGTCGGCGGATTCTCAAAATTCTACTCCTTTTGTGAAATAAAAATCGTAGAGCCGATTATCGGTATCGGTCGACACCGACTACGGAGATTTTCCAAAATAATCCAGAAAAATTCCAGAAAATCCTGAAAAATCTAAAATATTGGAAGATAATATCTGAAACTGAAATTGGCTCAATCGGACTATCAAAAAGGTCAAATCAATTTTGTACGTCGTATCGACTTCTGATATTGTGATACGTACATCAAGGAGCAGGGGGTTACACGAATTGCTTCCAATTCAGATTCCTAATCCCCGAAAAGTCAGTGCGCCTCTCGAGATTCTCGGTTAACTGAGTCAGCAAGATATCAACCGTCGGTGCCACACGATCTCAGTAATCATGATGCCAGGTTTCGAAGAGACTCCAGTTACAAATTTCAAGGGTTTTAATCGTTTGACATGCCAACTGTCTACCTGCCACATGATCTCCAAGTGCATCTAGAAGATTCGTATTTATGATCAAAATCTCTCATGCTCACAAATATCAAGAAGTTAAAGCATTAAAAGATTTCCTGCCAACGCCGCTCTTTCGACCTCCCTTCTGCAGGCTTTGGCAAGCGAAAGAGCATGTGGCATTTGTAGTGATCAAAATTTGACACTCATTAGAATGGTGGTGCATGTCCAAATAACCGAGTGCCCCATTTGAGACTTTCACATCATTCAATCCATCTATCAGCTTCCACCACTCCAGATCCTTCCGAAGTCCATCCTCTGTCCAGGAGATAAATCATCTAGGAAGATTCCGCAACTCGAACATCCTGGATCTCTCTCCGTCCTTGAAACTTCGAATCTCCTCAATCCGAGCTTTAGTGACAGATCATCCCCAGTCTTCGTCGTCAGTTACGCAACCCAATCATCTTCCACGTTCATAACATGTAGTGCCTCTCAGCACGGGTAGTTATGGATAATGGTAAATTTCTCGTCATGTAATTTCAACAAATCAGCGCCACTGATTGCTGCTGTTACAACATGCGAAACTTGCAAATCTTAATCACGATCATCTGCATCCGGTCTAATAGCTCAGTGAAAAGTAAATAAACCTCTTTTCTCAACGAAGAGTGGGGTTGAACCCTAGAGATCCGAACTTTATACACTCCTTCCAAATCGCCGTACTTCCTATAACTAGAGAATTATATTGAAGTTTCTCCGGTCTCTCGTGATTTTTTTCAGTTAAGAGTTTTCACGTAAAAATCATGTCTCCTTTTGTGTGCGATGTTTTACTCATTTCACCCCCACTCCCTAATCTTGCCGGTAATGTGTAGATCGATCGTCCAATCACTCGTGACGAAAAATTTCCACCACAATTGGTCAAATGGGTTCAATGAAAAATCAAAGCCAAAAGGGGCAAAAAAAAAAAAAAAACTTGTGCCAGAAATTAAATTGTCAACCTACTCTTTCATATACATCAAGCAATTAAAATGTCAACCCACTCTTTCATACATCAAACATTTGTTGGTAAGGTAACCCTCTCAAATAAGAGTCGGTTGAATGTGGCTTTCAATGATAATGGGTTCCATTGATTTTGGGTGGTTGGAGCCATGTGGGCACTTGCCAAGATCACATGGATTGTTGCCTCATTAAAATAAGGATGTTGAGCCCCTTTGGATCCATCAAATACGTACGGTGCTCGTGTATTTTGTTTTGTTGTGCACAACTAGTTTCTCATGGCACTGTACTCTGGTCTCCTCATCCAACTGGATGGCTACTAATAAGAGACGAGTCTTGCTCTTTGAACCATCCATGTGCTAATCAAAATTAATTCAGAAAATTTTTGACCTCTTGCCGAACTGATTAGTTTTTTTCTCCTTGTTTGGTACTCAACTCATTTTAAGCAGTTTTCTCTGTTATCTTCTGTTATTTCTACTATCGAAATGAGGGTCTTGTATCGATTACAAAAGTCCGCCGCCACTGTAAATAATATTTACTGTACTATTAATTTTATACGACTCTTACGCTGATATGTGAGGTCTACCTCACGAATTTCTAGCACGACTCATTTGTCAATCTAATAGCATGTACAATCTAGTATAATATTAATAGTACAATTAGCATCACTCTTCTCAAAAAAAGAAAAATTTATACAATTTAAAAATATCATGTTTAGCAAATCCTTGCTAGTTGACTAGTTAAAATAAGATATTATGACCTAATCTCTCAGCAAAGTTAGGGGCTTTTGTCCAAATGGAGTTGGAGCTACATTAGAGGGCGGCAACAAACACTTGCTAGTTTGCCAACAAAGCCACATTTGGTGATTGGGGTGTCAATCCCATGACAAGCAAAATTCTTTATGGCACTTCAATTTTGGATGGGTTAGGCGATTTTGGCTAGAGAGATTTTTTTTTTTTTTTTTTTTTTTCCCATGATGATCATGATAATGACAAACCCTAAAAGTAAATTAAGAGTATGAGGACATAAAAAGTACTTTGTTGTTGAAAATCTATGACACATTTCATGGTCACTCACCAAAACAAATCACTTTGATCACAATGTACTAAGTACCTAGGTGGGAACAATTAAATGTGAAATGGATACAACTATGCATGAAGAGGTCTTCACCTTTATAACCTTTAAAAACACTAATGGACGTGCAATGCACGTGTAAAAAAACATTTTAATTTTCTTAAAGTATATGATTGCTAATAATAGATCTTGGTTTAAGAGTGCCACAAGTAAAACATCTCATATGTTATTATTATAAATATAAATTAATTTAATCGCGATCGCTTGAACGATTTACATGATTCATACTTCTTAAGCAAAAAAATATTTAGATAGATGTAATGAATGTAGTTTTGTGATGAGGAGAAGGCACAAAACAAAGTTTAATTGAATTTCAAATATATATGAAAAAAGTTTGCACTATAAAATTTATATACCTAATCTTATTTATGAACTTGTGTATGCTTTGCATCCTTGAAATCTATGTGACTAAGAAATATCAAAATCTAGCATTGATTGATGATGAATTTCTTTATGAACCCAAAATTTACTATTAAATGGTCACTCTTGTCAACCAAAAAAGAACAAAAAAACTTAGACATTAAAAAATATGCCAATATCTATGGAGAATTTGCCATTTATCATCGCCATTTTTGTCTCTCTTGTTACACCACTGTAACAACATCAAGAAAGCTAGGCAAAAATATGAAAATAAATACACTATGAACTCTTGCATTAGATTTCCAAAAAAGATACTGAAGAAATGAGGATTCATTTGTGAATTTCCAAGCAACTTGAGGAAATCTATGTCAAGCTTTTAGTAAATGTCAATTTTTCTTGTAAAAAAAGCTCACACTAGTTTGCTTGAAATTGTCTTGCTTAATAAAAGGTAAGTATCTTCCTAATAATTATCTAATCATAGTTCATTTTGTTGGGAACCTTAGTAATTTTCATAACAATTGGACTGTAGTGAATTATTAATTATTTTTTTTTTAACAAAAGAATGGAACAAGAACAAAGCAATTTCTAATTGAAAAATATTTCAGTTTCATGGTCCTTTGATTGGTCAAAGGCAAGTGTTATTGTCAAAACTATAGTCCAAAATTCAATCTTTATAATATTGATAAATAGTATTAGTTGTTAATGATTTAATAAACATTTGTTGCCGCCCCCTCATTTTCATTGTTGGAGGTATTCAATGTGGGATATTAGTCTTTGGATTGTTAGGCACACTCTTGTCAAGTAGAGTGCAATCATAGAAATGAAGGCAATTTCCTCCCTCTTTCATATCTTTCGTGGATGGAGCTATCTTTGAAAGGGCCCTCTACAAGAAGGATGAATCATGGTGTAAATTGGAAGCATTATGCAAATTGCTTCTCTTTGGATTCAGGTGCGGGCCCACATACAGTACGTGTACACTGGATTTTATAAAATAATGTAATAGTATTTATAGTTCGTAACTTTTTTGTAGATTATTTTTACTACTTTAATGATTCTTTTGATTTCTACTCAAGTGGTAAGTTATAGATCTAAGTTATTAGAGGTCACAAGTTCAAGTCTTAGTGCGTGCAATTTTATTTTTTACGTTTACGTCTATACTGAAATTCTTATTACATTTACGTTTACATTGAAGCTTGTGTTCCCCATCGGAAGCTCCTATTTTCCACCGATTTGATCAAGTATTATAAGAGTGTGAAAATTAAAATCTAATGTGAAAGTGGGAAAAATATCCATCTTTTGGTTTAGAATTGGTTGGTTCCAAATTGACGAGTACAAAGCTTACTCTTTATCCTACCTAAGACTGTAAATGGTACCCGATAAACTGATCAGATCTTTTACAAACGGGTCGGGTTTAGATCTAAGGCCTAGACCCAAAATTCTTATCGGGTTGGGTTCGGGTATTACTATTTCAAATCCGAAACCCGATAATAAATATGAAAAGAGAATAAATGTTATAAAATGGTACTTATCATCGTACATTTCACTATATTTAAATTAATAAAATTAAGAAGTAGATCATATTATTATAAAAGCAAAGTATATAAAATTTTCATTTTGCATCTAATAAAACTGAAATACACTTTAAAAATAACTCTCATTGTAACTTTAATACACCTATTTAAAATCTGACCCTGATAAGAAATAAGCGAACCCGAGTCTGAACCTGAATTCTTTATCGGGTTTGGATTCTGGTTCGGATATGGCACGGATCCGACCCAAACCCGACCCGACCCGTTTACACCCCTAATCCCACCCCTTCACTCATCTCTCTGGAAGATATAAGGCAGACTCTGATTGGTCTAGGTTTTTGTTTCTGCAAGGGGTTTTAGGGTTTTCCCTGTAGTCCATGCTCTAGGGAATTTGGAATCTTTCTTGATGGACAGTATTGTTCGTTGAACTTTGGTCCATTTTACAATCAAGAGCTCCTCTCTGTTTATAGAGTTGAATACTCTTCTCTCGGAAGCGGGTTGGCTCCTTCACGCATTGGACCGTGTGATGGTCGAACGCTCTCCTCTCCATCCGCCACCCGCGGAGGTGATTTGAGGGGGGGGGGGGTGTGGAGGGCGGAGCAATGATGTGGGCTACACTGAGCTGCAGATAACGTACTAAAGTCTTGAAGGAACTTGGGTTCCTTCGTTTAAAGGAGTAGAGGACATTCTCATATATCGAATTGCTTTCAGTTTTAACCTAAGATTCTCTAAATATTCAAAAAAAAACATAAATGTGCTTGTTTTGTTTTTTTATGTTCGTGCTACCTAATTTTGATTATAGGGAAACGAATAGTAGATAATAGAAGATTATGGAGATAAACTTCGCTACTTTTGAAAGAATTTGAGTATGAATCTTTCCCAGTCAAATTCAACTAGACGATATTCGAATATAAGATCCGCTCCGTTGAAGTTAATATATATTTTTTAAAATAATTAAAAATATAAAAAAATTAAGTGTTTTGTAGTTTTATTATCCATGCATCAAGTAGGCACAAAATGGACGACTGAAAACAACATTTCACTTAGATCTATGATTTTAAACATATAAGTTCTCGACTCGACTATTTAATCATGATCTAAATATTTAAAAAACCTCACACATCAGGTTTTCTTAGGTTTCAAATATGCTACACTGTTAACCTACCAACTTTCTATTTCGGTCACTTATTTTGCACCTACTTGGTGAATAAGTAAAAATTATTTTAAACACTTGAAATTTTTTTTTTTAAACACTCTTAACAGGTGGATTTTCAATTTGAATGAGAATGATTCATCTCTATCTTTTCTAAAGCACCCAAGTCTATTTCTAAGATTATTGTCTCCTGATATTGACGATAATAAGAAAAAATCCGCCTGGGTCCACAAAACTTACTGTTCAAATTTCTTTCCACCTTCTTTTTTTTTTTTTTTTTTTTTCACAACTTCTGTCACAAAGTAGCTGACATGATCACGCCCAAATTGTAATTTAATTACTGTCAATTTCAATCTTGTCTCATTGAACTCAATTGCATACACCAAGGGGTAAATTAGTACAAGTTAGGCTCATAATCTCCTTGATTTTTTTTTAACCAACACAATTAAAAGAGTGTAAAGTTGGGCCCAAACTAATGTGGGAGATGTGGGCCTACTTGATCTGCCATGAGGGCCATTAGTGGGCTTTTGGCAAAAACATTGAGAAGTACCTATTAAAAGCCATTGGATTAACTCTTACGGCCTGCAATTAACAGGCCGAAAGTTTCGTTTAATTTGGGCTTTGTAACTGGGGCTATATAATTAAAGCTAGAGCCCAGCTAGATGACCACTACACTCTAAAATATTCTAAATTTTAATCTGAGTTAGATCCAAAATGATTAAATCCCCAAAGAATTTTATTAATATGAAGTGGAGTTTATTTGCATATCTTTTTGTTTCTTTTGATGAAATATTTGCAAACGTTTGTTTTTATTTGCACATTTTATGAACCAATTCTATCACCCTAGGGCTCAGGCTTCATTGGTTGAACCCATCTGGTGTTTTTGTTCAATTTTTATTCCAATTTTAGAATGAAAACAGAATACCCCCACAAAGGGGTTTATGCAAAAATGAAGATTTGGATAATATAAGCCAAAAGAAAAAGGAGAATATAAATAAATTTATAAACTTTTTTGAATAAACAATTTAGTAATTACTAAGTAAAAATATCAACAAAATGGCAAAATTTGTCACTTTATAATGCAAAATTATGAACTCAAGATTAAACATGCAGTGAGCATTTAAGGCTACTAAAATTAAAACAAGTCATACTCATCTCCCTTCCTTTTCCTTTCATTTTTCTTTTTTTCCCCCAAGAAAAATACAAGGCTAAAGCCTTTTTTAAATTTTAAAAAGAAGAAAAGAAGCGAAATACTATTCAATCCACGAGAGTTTGAGTACAATCAATCCCAATTGTCATCGTCATTGCCATCATTATCATTGATAAAGTCCTCAACTTCATGAAGGTCCTTTGGGGACAGAATACCACTGGACTCGAAATGCGTATTGGTAATGTGGGGAACCCACAAGCAATTAAGTGAGCAAGCAGAGATCACAAAAACAGATAACACAGAGAATTTACACGAAAAATCTGATACAGGGAAAACCGTGGAGAAGCGAGAGTTCCCTCTAACTAGAAAGAATTACAGTGGTAGCAAAGTGTGTTGTAATTACAAGCGCTCAAGGGTTGCGCTTTTCCCTCTCCCTTTCTCGTAGGAGAAGAAGCAATATTTATATCTTTGACAGGTGATGCAGTGAATGCAAGTATCCTGAATGGTTATAACCGCAAGATTTGAATGTGCAGGATCTTCGTGACAACTGGATTAAATATTGATTGGTGAGAATTTCATGCAGGAAAATTCGCTTCTATTTATAACCATCAGCTTCATTTTAGGGTCGTAACTAGTCCTATATGTAGATATGAATTTGTTTTGATGGAATAGCTATCGATTTCCCAAAATGCCTCTCTATTGCAAAAAACGTGTTGTGATCTCGAAGGAGACCAAAAAATTTCACTACAGATGCTCCCCACTCTTCCACTTCCCGGAGCTTGTGGACAGGAAGCTAGAGGAGTAAAACCAACTATCAATTTCTTATCTCGTTTTGATTTCACCGTCTTTGGTATAGCATAGAGCTTGGCGGAGCACAATGGGGGCAGTTTAATCACATTCGGAGTATACAATGTTATGTTGCAGAGCTCAATTATTACCTTGACAATTTTTTCGCCTACGCAGAGTTATTACGCGAGTCGGTTTGCGCGATCAGATCATTGGGGATTGGAAGTGGGCAGAGTCGCCTGAACAAAAATTTTATAGAACAGAGTATGAAGTCTGAAGATTGAGTTCGAGTCTCGAAGTGATGCGCAGTAAGCATGCAGAGCATTGTTTAGTCCCTAGCCATCTGAAGCGAGATCAATTCCGTGATAGGGCAAGTTAATCCATCCAGAGTTGACTGAGACCAAGTCCAGGATGGGTCAAGGTAACCATCCGGACCGAGATCGATTCCACGATGGGGTCGGTTAATCCATCCAGAGTTGACTGAGATCAAGTCCCAGATGGGGCAAGTTAGCCATTTGGAGAGAGAGCGAGTCCGCGATGAGGCAGGTTAATCTATCCAGAGTTGACTAAGACCAAGTCCGAGATGGGGCAAGTTAGCCATTCAGAACGATATCGAGTCCGCGATGGGGCAGGTTAATCCATCTGGAGTTGGCTAAGACCAAGTCCGGGATGAAGTAAGTTAGTCACTCGTAACGAGATCGAGTCTGCGATGGGGCAACACAATTCATTCGGAGATGAATGAGGGCGAAAGCGTGTGCCCTGTGACGTTTAGAGTAAAAGAGGGAGCATGCAAAAAATGAAAGCTTTATTCGATGATTAGCAGCTTACATTCAACAATATGCTTCGAGTCTTTCTGCGTTCAATCTACTATTTTGTATTAGATGTGGGAGGGATATGGATGTTTACTCTGCTGCAGCTGAATTCAAACGGAGATCCTTTCATTGTCTGACTTTAGAAGTTGCTCCGGGAGAGAGGATGAACACTTTGAGGTATCCCTGACAAATAAGATCTTCAAGATGCTTCTTGAGGGCACAACACTGAATAGTGTGGTACCCCTAGCTGTCATGGTAGGAACAATACTCATCTACTCTAGGACGGGTTGGATCAAGCTGGGCTTTGGGTGCTTCACCCAAGGCTGACCCTCGATGGCGCGAAAGACTTGGTCAATAGGAAGCTTCAATGGGGTGAAGTCGACGTCCTTCCTGAAAACTCAGAGTTGGCCTTGTGAGAGGTTCAGGTGCACAATCTTGTAGGCATCATGCCCCCGACTATGTCCTTGAGTCTTATGTGAAGCCTCTGAGTCATACTTGAAAAAGAGGTTTGTTACATTCATTGTTACTTCTTCCAACGTGTATACTTCTGGGCTCAAGAAAGATTGTCCTTTATGTTGGTGACGTCATACTTCACCAAGTATTTGTAGAAGGAATGATACTTTGCAGCCTGACAATTAATGCGTCTGTGGCAACATCATCATTACAGTTATAGACCAGTGTCATCTGACTCTGAAAATAACTAATGCAGTGCTTGAGGGTTTCCCCTGCTTCATCTTGACCATAAGGAGATGGTTGCTCTTCTTCTTAAATTCTTATCGTGAGGCATATTGATTATAAAAGATACAGCTGACTCCTCAAAGTTTCGGAGTGTAACGGTCCCAGATTTCATTATATTTCCATATACAAAAATATTATTTTGATCCACAGATAACCATATCCATTTCCAAAATCCTTTAAATTTTGCCAGCACTTCCTTTGTAATACGGGGTCTACTTGATACATTGACACATATGGTTTCATATATTTCTCATCAATCAAACATGTATATACAACATCCCATGCAGTGGTATATCAAAATTTCGGCTTGACATCGCCTACTTAAAATCTCACGCATTTATTATAGGGATACTACACAAGATAACAAATTAAGGATCTGCTTAAGGATAATCTCCTTGTATCACCATCTAACATAAGCCAACGCAAGATAATACCCATTAAGAGTTCATACACAAATCTACATATATATATACATCATCTCTATGTACATGTATATAACCACGTTACTTAATTACAATCAATAAAGAAGTTTGATAGGCCCACATAATGAATGTTGTGCACCCTTTCAGTACCCTATTCTTGCCTTTAGCTGCTATTTATCCCTGGCTTGCCCTGAAAAACATGAAGCTATAGGGGGGTGAGCTCGACAGCTCAGTGAGTGGAGTCAATCTCATTCATAAAAATGAAGCATAACATTAACGATGTATAATATTCATGATACATGTAAATAAAATGAATGTGGCACATGAAGTATGTAATAATGCATCATTCTTTCTAATTGGGTATTTGCTTCCAGTTATTATTGATAGATGCACATATGACCGGTATACGGTGTCTCCACTACCACATACAATAACACATCAACATACCTTTAGTGTCACACACTCACATACACATATACATCAAATATAGCCATTTATTCTCAGTCATTTGTAAGATACAAATATAAGCATATCATAGCCCCGTCTTCGCACTCCGCCCGTGCAATACGGGTCCCTTCCTCCCAATTTGATAGGTATGGCACCGTCTTCGCACTCTGCCCGTGCACTACGGGTCCCTTCCTCCTAATATAATGTATATGGCACCGTCTTCGCACTCCGCCCGTGCAATACGGGTCCCTTCCTCCCAATTTGATAGGTATGGCACCGTCTTCGCACTCCGCCCGTGCAATACGGGTCCCTTCCTCCTAATATAATGTATATGGCACCGTCTTCGCACTCCGCCCGTGCAATACGGGTCCCTTCCTCCTCAATAAGGTATATGTACACATACATCCAAATACACACAAGATAGGCACATTCAATTTCATAAGGCTCATGTATAACGCACATCATTTCATATATGGAATGGTACTCTCAATTAGTACTTGCCTATTACCATGTATTCTTATGCAAAATTAGTATTCTTATCTTAACCAAGCATATTACATATACCTATATGTACAAAATCAAATAACATATACTAATCACATTCATGTCACCCATAATGAATTCTATTCCGTAACATGCATGTCAATGCCATTGTAAACTTTACTTCAAAATGCAAGCCGCATATGAAATTTGGCAATTTAATGCTAAATCAACAATTACTATCATATTTGCAATTTGGTATAAAGCGGTCCAATTTATTTAAAAACCCCACTCACCTTCAAGTTGAGCGTTCTACAAGGGGGGTTCGTACCGAGCATCGCCTCGTGTTTCCTTTCCGAATGATCACATCGGACTCCGATATGCCAATCCCCCTATTTGATAGTAGCAACAACGTCACACATATAACTCTTAGATGAATATCAAGTGAATTACAATGTTCTTGTAGGGGATACTTATTTGATAATTACGTATTGCTAGCCTCTTACCCTTGAAATTATGCCAACAAGATTATCATGGCTATATCATTCTTTCTAACACAATAATATATTTTTCTAATTAATACTTACATGGAGTCCAATACCCCAATCCCAATTCTTACTATTAAAACAATAACACCTATACACTTCACATATGTACATTACATAGCTCTAATATTTACTAAGGCATAGCATATACTTCTTATATCCCCATTCTTTAGTAAAAAGAGAACAAACAATGTCACCCATCCCATGAAAATTAATCTATATGACACCTTACATTATTCTAACATGCTTTTCCCAATTCCATCCAAATTTCATTATTCCACCTACTAATTTAACTTCATAACTCATGTAAGTATAATGAATATGAAAATCTACTCACTTGGTAGACAGATTCTCACTTGTACTCGTTGTTCAATCCTTCTACTCAAACCCTAGCAAAGATCAAGGCCACTCTTAGTCATGAATATAAATTATAGCATGAGAAGGATTAGTGGAGTATAAATTTACCTTTATCAAATCTTTGTCTCTGAAAATTTGGGGGTTTTTAGGAACTAAAATCAGAATTTAGGGCTTTGATTTCACCTTCAAAAATCACCCCAAAACTGAAATTAAACCACCCCAAAACTAAATTACCTCTCTTCTCCAGCCAACAAGGGATCCCCCCCCGAATCAGGCCGACCTGCGGCCTGAGCCGCCGCCGGCACGCGGTTGCGCGCCGCCCCCGCGCGGTTGCGCGCGGCACCAGCGCGCGGCTGCGTGCTGGTGGCGCGCGGCTGCTGCCGCCCTCCCCTGGCTTCGGCTGGGGGGTGAAGAGAGAGAGAGAGAGAGTTGGGTGGAGGAGAAGGGATTTGAGAGTTAAGGTTTGGGTGATTTTGGAGAGCTCTGAATTTTTTTACAGAGAAGAAAGAAATTTCTCCTCTCAGATTCTCACGTAAGAGGAGGTCATTTAGCAAAAAGGCCCTTAACAACTTAATCCTTGCAATTATCAACTCCCTTCAAGTCTTGCCACTTGGCCAAGGCTAGGATCAAAATGATCCTAGCCCTACACCTCATCTCTCCATGCACACCTAACCCTTTCTAAATAAAAATTTCTAAATACCAAGTATTTCAATTAAATAATGGGGTATGGTTGGTGGGGGGTAGTATATACCATGTATAATTATTTTCAAGTATTAAAATATATGACATCTTGCATATACATGGTTATTCTTTACATAAAACATTGATATATTTACATCACACATACTTGTGATAATTTATTAACACAAATTTCTCACTAAATCATCGAAAAAAATAATAAATAATTATATAGACATACGAATTAAAATTTGCATTGCCATAGTAAATCATGATTAACGTACGCCAAACCTTATAGTTATCAGTCCCAATATCCAGCATTAACTCATGGCTAAGAATTAAATATTCTTTAGGAAAATAAATAAATAATAAAAATTTCGGGATGTTACAATCTACCCTCCTTAAGAAAGTTTCGTCCTCGAAACTTATAGCAATAGGAACAAGATAGGGTCAAATATTTGTAATTCATCTTCCGGTTCTATGTAACGTTTACAATTTACCCTAGACTGAAAGTTTGCATAGGTTTCTAATTATAGAATATATCCTTTTCGAATTTCAATTTACCTTCTGCTTGTATGAACTTTGGCAGCTCAACTTTCAAGTTATGCAAGGAATATAAAAAATTCTATGATGGATTATAACAAGGATTCAATCCTTCACATGCGAATGCTGCTGATTGCCTTTATGCTTGATATAATAATTTTACTTCATAACCAATGATAGTTCCTTTAAAATAATTTTTCACTTTATTTAAGGTCAAATTCCTTCTTAACATCAATCTTGACCTCAGAGCTTTGTAATTTTGAATGTTTTTCCGGCGGTGAAGTCAGTCGGTATTAACAGGTCCAATTTAAACTCAGATATTCGATTGGTCTAAAGTGTTATGGATTCAAACTACTTTTCTGTCTGATTTGTATCACAATTATATCGGATATGCTTTAACAACAACTGAAATTTCTAAAGAACTCCCATATTAAATCCTGAGTCATGAGAAGTGGTTTACATTTTAATTACTTTATTTGTAGACTAGAACTTGCATCAGTTCCTCCACAAAAATATCTGCCATGAGTCAACAAAACAAACTTTCAAACTCTCAGTGGCTTTAATTTACTAGAATGATTATCATTTAATACTTTATTGACTGGACGAAGTTAATTTAATCAAAGAATGCTAAACTCATGCCTTCCATCCACTTATTCAAGATGTGATGAGTACACTAATAACTGATCATCCTCTTTTTTCTGAATTAGTTTCCCACCACAATTTACCAATTATAGGTAAGTTAACAATCCTTCTTTTACCGATAACACAGAGTGTTTTAATATTGCAGTAAATGTAACACTTTTACTTTATGCTCGTTATTTTCTAAAATAACAAGAATTCTCTCAAATTCATGATAAATCCCAATTCTAACATAAATATACATTACCCAGAATTATCTCTTAACTGTATATATAACTTCATTACCAAATCAACAGCATAGGTTTCACACCATATTCAAATGTTTGCTGACTAAGTTATAATTACTAATATCATTATCCATATTAGCAATCAGAACATATTAAATTTCAATTTCTCAAGTTTCGAAAGAATTATACTGTGTAAATAAAACTACCCATGCCCTGTATACAACCCTGCATAAAATTCATAATATGCTACAATTATTGTTTTCATGAATGTTGTTACTTACTCAGGTCTCGTCTAGTGAATCCAACCACTATTTCATGTTATCCGTCATGATGGAACTTAGCGTAATATCTAAGATAGTTGCGACTTGTGGTGAGCACCTGACTTGAATCTATATACAATAATTGGTTGAGACAAAACAAAAAAAAAATAAGGGTTTCTTATTTATCAATATGATTTACCCACTGAAAAGCCTCTTACATAAGTGCGACTTTTAAAATCTTTGATAAGGATCTGCATAATATTACCCCCATAAGATTGTCTCACAATATAATTTGCTTCTCAAATTTCACATACAATGACCCTGCCACTATACATACAAAACAAATGACATTCATACCATCAGTCCCTCAGCATACTGGTGGACTCACAATTATATACACTAGTATGCATTAACCGACTTATTAAACACTAGGGTACCTATGATTCTGTCTCTAAATTCTCCAAAAATATCATCCTCTCTTCATTCCATATTCACCTAGTATTAATTATCCCTATATAAGGATGCTTCTTCAAAGAGTAGCAATTTCATAATCCTTTCAGTATAACATATCCCTTACATTCTTTTATCTGTGACTTTGATCATCCACTACCAGATTCTTAATAAGATTCTTCTGTTCCGATTTATCTTGATTTGCCTGATATTTCAATTACTTTCATATTTCAGTGTCCCATATCACTGGCAGCTCATACTGAGGGCCCGCACCCCCAATAGAACGCATTCGAATCAAGACACGCGGGTATGCCCTCATTCGAAAGTATGAAAATAATCAATATCCTGCACTTCGAGATCAATCATACACGTCAGAACCGACTATCCCCCTTGGAAATTCTCATATACTGTCACGCTATCAATCAAACAATGTACACCTACATACATATTAGTCTTATAGATCAATCCCAATGTGTAAATAACAATTCTAGATCACATTACTATGCCTACACTTTCTAGGCCCTATGTCTCAGTCTTACTCCTCATTTCTAAATCTTTGCTCTGATACCAACTGTAACGGTCCCAGATTTCATTATATTTTCATATACAAAAAACATTATTTTGATCCACAGATAACCATATCCATTTCCAAAATCCTTTAAATTTTGCCAGCACTTCCTTTGTAATACGGGGTCTACTTGATACATTGACACATATGGTTCCATATATTTCTTATCAATCAAACATGTATATACAACATCCCATGCAGTGGTATATCAAAATTTCGGCTTGACATCGCCTACTTAAAATCTCACGCATTTATTATAGGGATACTACACAAGATAACAAATTAAGGATCTGCTTAAGGATAATCTCCTTGTATCACCATCTAACATAAGCCAACGCAAGATAATACCCATTAAGAGTTCATACACAAATCTACATATATATATATATACATCATCTCCATGTACATGTATATAACCACGTTACTTAATTACAATCAATAAAGAAGTTTGATAGGCCCACATAATGAATGTTGTGCACCCTTTCAGTACCCTATTCTTGCCTTTAGCTGCTATTTATCCCTGGCTTGCCCTGAAAAACATGAAGCTATAGGGGGTGAGCTCGACAACTCAGTGAGTGGAGTCAATCTCATTCATAAAAATGAAGCATAGCATTAACGATGTATAATATTCATGATACATGTAAATAAAATGAATGTGGCACATGAAGTATGTAATAATGCATCATTCTTTCTAATTGGGTATTTGCTTCCAGCTATTATTGATAGATGCACATATGACCGGTATACGGTGTCTCCACTACCACATACAATAACACATCAACATACCTTTAGTGTCACACACTCACATACACATATACATCAAATATAGCCATTTATTCTCAGTCATTTGTAAGATACAAATATAAGCATATCATAGCCCCGTCTTCGCACTCCGCCCGTGCAATACGGGTCCCTTCCTCCCAATTTGATAGGTATGGCACCGTCTTCGCACTCCGCCCGTGCACTACGGGTCCCTTCCTCCTAATATAATGTATATGGCACCGTCTTCGCACTCCGCCCGTGCAATACGGGTCCCTTCCTCCCAATTTGATAGGTATGGCACCGTCTTCGCACTCCGCCCGTGCACTACGGGTCCCTTCCTCCTAATATAATGTATATGGCACCGTCTTCGCACTCCGCCCGTGCAATACGGGTCCCTTCCTCCTCAATAAGGTATATGTACACATACATCCAAATACACACAAGATAGGCACATTCAATTTCATAAGGCTCATGTATAACGCACATCATTTCATATATGGAATGGTACTCTCAATTAGTACTTGCCTATTACCATGTATTCTTATGCAAAATTAGTATTCTTGTCTTAACCAAGCATATTACATATACCTATATGTACAAAATCAAATAACATATACTAATCACATTCATGTCACCCATAATGAATTCTATTCCGTAACATGCATGTCAATGCCATTGTAAACTATACTTCAAAATGCAAGCCGCATATGAAATTTGGCAATTTAATGCTAAATCAACAATTACTATCATATTTGCAATTTGGTATAAAGCGGTCCAATTTATTTAAAAACCCCACTCACCTTCAAGTTGAGCGTTCTACATGGGGGTTCGTACCGAGCATCGCCTCGTGTTTCCTTTCCGAATGATCACATCGGACTCCGATATGCCAATCCCCCTATTTGATAGTAGCAACAACGTCACACATATAACTCTTAGATGAATATCAAGTGAATTACAATGTTCTTGTAGGGGATACTTATTTGATAATTACGTATTGCTAGCCTCTTACCCTTGAAATTATGCCAACAAGATTATCATGGCTATATCATTCTTTCTAACACAATAATATATTTTTCTAATTAATACTTACATGGAGTCCAATACCCCAATCCCAATTCTTACTATTAAAACAATAACACCTATACACTTCACATATGTACATTACATAGCTCTAATATTTACTAAGGCATAGCATATACTTCTTATATCCCCATTCTTTAGTAAAAAGAGAACAAACAATGTCACCCATCCCATGAAATTAATCTATGTGACACCTTACATTATTCTAACATGCTTTTCCCAATTCCATCCAAATTTCATTATTCCACCTACTAATTTAACTTCATAACTCATGTAAGTATAATGAATATGAAAATCTACTCACTTGGTAGACAAATTCCCACTTGTACTCGTTGTTCAATCCTTCTACTCAAACCCTAGCAAAGATCAAAGGCCACTCTTAGTCATGAATATAAATTATAGCATGAGAAGGATTAGTGGAGTATAAATTTACCTTTATCAAATCGTTGCCTCTGAAAATTTGGGGGTTTTTAGGAACTAAAATCAGAATTTAGGGCTTTGATTTCACCTTCAAAAATCACCCCAAAACTGAAATTAAACCACCCCAAAACTAAAATTACCTCTCTTCTCCAGCCAACAAGGGATCCCCCCCCGAATCAGGCCGACCTGCGGCCTGAGCCGCCGCCGGCACGCGGTTGCGCGCCGCCCCCGCGCGGTTGCGTGCGGCACCAGCGCGCGGCTGCGTGCTGGTGGCGCGCGGCTGCTGCCGCCCTCCCCCCTGGCTTCGGCTGGGGGGTGAAGAGAGAGAGTGAGAGTTGGGTGGAGGAGAAGGGATTTGAGAGTTAAGGTTTGGGTGATTTTGGAGAGCTCTGAATTTTTTTACAGAGAAGAAAGAAATTTCTCCTCTCAGATTCTCACGTAAGAGGAGGTCATTTAGCAAAAAGGCCTTTAACAACTTAATCCTTGCAATTATCAACTCCCTTCAAGTCTTGCCACTTGGCCAAGGTTAGGATCAAAATGATCCTAGCCCTACACCTCATCTCTCCATGCACACCTAACCCTTTCTAAATAAAAATTTCTAAATACCAAGTATTTCAATTAAATAATGGGGTATGGTTGGTGGGGGGTAGTATATACCATGTATAATTATTTCCAAGTATTAAAATATATGACATCTTGCATATACATGTTATTCTTTACATAAAACATTGATATATTTACATCACACATACTTGTGATAATTTATTAACACAAATTTCTCACTAAATCATCGAAAAAAATAATAAATAATTATATAGACATACAAATTAAAATTTGCATTGCCATAGTAAATCATGATTAACGTACGTCAAACCTTATAGTTATCAGTCCCAAATATCCAGCATTAACTCATGGCTAAGAATTAAATATTCTTTAGGAAAATAAATAAATAATAAAAATTTCGGGATGTTACACGGAGAGACCGTGACAGAAGCGAGAAGAACCAGTTCAAGGCCACCCCTTTAAGACTGAAAGAAAACATGTGATACATGAGGAGGTCATCATGAGAGTGGACCGCCTTCTTGACCTGGTAGGCTTCGAGGTGCTGAATAGGGTCGGTCATTCTGGTATAGCAGTCAAAAGTCGGTATCACGAACTTCTTTGAAAAACTAAGAGCATGATCTCCTATGATAAAGGAGAATCAGATTTCTGCAAGATAAAAGATCCTGCTCCACCATGACATTATGGTTTGTCCTCCTTGATCCGCTTCCTTACCATTTCCACGAGGTCCTCGACGCGAGGAGCATTCGTGGGCTTGGTAGGTTCGCTCTCATTGGAGCGTTCCTCGCGATGCAGAGATGCGAATCTACGACGCCTCAGCCTGACCTCGATGCAGGCGACATTTGTCGCACATGGCTGTGAGGGATGAGTGTAGAATTTTTCAGCATTCGAGACCCTCGCCTGAGCCTTTCTGAGCGTCTAAGTTTGAGCGAGAAGTTGATTTTGGATATGCGTCGCCGCATCACTCGCCTGGGTGGTATTCTCTCTCTCGTGGGCTGCTTCAGCCTCTTGTGTGTCTAGCCCCTTTTGCAGGCGGGCCAACAGTTAGAGAAGTTGCCCTCCGCAAGCAGCCTTGAGTCAGGCTCATTGGCAGCCCCCTCTGTTAGAGTTGCTGGGGATAAGCGCTCCTCCTTGACTTGTTGTAGGACTACGTTAGGATTTGGAAATGGAGCTCAACGTTACTCGTGCCCCTGTGGATGATCTTCTTGCCTTCGGATGTGGCTGTTAGGGTAGGGATATGCGAGATGGCTCTCTTTCCAGGGACTATTGGTGTTGGCAAGGCTTTTTGAAGAGGTTTTTTTTTAGGGATTGTTTGGATATAATGGCGGGAACTTTGAGTGTTTTCTCAGGAGCTCTAAATGAAAGCACCAATTTGTGATGAAAAAATTTCGGAGGATGTTTTCCTATAAGCAATTAAATGAGCAAGCAAAGAGGATTTACGTGAAAAACTCAAAGCGGAATAAATCACGGAAGAGCAAGAGTCACTCTAATTAGAAGGAATTACTAATTAGAATGAATTATAATGGTAACAGAGTGTATTGTGATTATAAATACTCAAGGGTTGCACTTTTTCCTCTCACTTTCTCGATGGAGAAGAATAAATATTTATATTTTTAGTAGGTGATATAGTAGATACAAATATCTTTGACGGTTGTAACCGCGAGATTTGAACGTGCAGGATCTTCGTAACTGACAGAATTGAATATTGGTTGGTGGGGATCTCATACAGGAAAATTCGCATCTATCCTTAACCATCTGCTTCATTCTAGAGATATAATTGTCTCTTATTGTAGATATGGATCTGTTTTGATGGAATAGCTGTTGATTTTTCAAAGTGCCCCTCTGTCGCGAGATATATATTGTGATCTCGTGGGAGGCCGAAAAATGTCCACTATAGGTACAAAACATGTCCACAAAGGTAGCATCCTCCACCAGTTCCAGCGGCAACCCTTTCGATTTGAAGACTCCACAAATGGATTTTCAAACCCTCATTACTCTGTCATGCTCGAATCCAGTCCCAGACGTAGTCGCAACGTCTTCAATCTTGAGCGTAATCTCTTTCACCTCCATCTCCAGCACTCCTTCAGTCTAAGTTCTGCGTTCTCGTTAAGAAGACGAGCTCGAGCTGCCGGTGCCGGCATTTATCCCTAACTTCGGGGAAACATCAGGACACGGCTCGATGTGCATGCAGTGCCATGATCTGATTAAACAAAGAGAAACTTGAGAAGAGTTAATAAAACATATAACGTGGAAAATAAGTGAAGCATAAACAAGGAACATCGACCCTCTTGAAGTCCAATGTTATTTGACAATCTATTGATCGTTGAAAGTGAGATGAAGTCTTCTTCAATTCCTACTCTTGAAGTTTTTTAAAGAGGGAGGTCTCTATTTATAAGTGAAATGGGTGGTTAGCACACAAATGGAGGAATCACTTGCTTTTTTTTAGCTTGAATGAGAATGGAGTGGGAATAACTATTACATTGTAACAAAACTTGGGGGGAAATTTATCAAAAAATCACATGTTGTTCTTATATGTTCTCTCATTATAGAAAAACAAATTCCAATAAGAAAGAATAACTTTTTCTGGTCAAACATTTCTTACATGTTCTTAAACTCACCACATAGTTGGTGTTAGTTTATTTTGGATGTTGTTAGATTTTCTAAGTTGTTGGATGGAATATTTACTTGAACTAAACATTTCTTACATGTTCTTAAATTCATCATCTTCTTCTTGGTTCTATATTCCCTTTCTTCCATTTAGTTAATGTCTTTGGAGTACATCCTACCATGCCAAGGCAAAAACAAAAGAGTGAATGATGCAAGGATAAACATAATTTTCAAATTTAATTAACAATTTAAACTTTGTTTTTGTTGTTGCAGGTTTTTGTAATCCTATACTACTTAGAGTGGTGGTCTTGGCCTCTTTGGGCATCGATGTTGTGCGGTGAGTGATGACGAGGTCCACTCCTCACTCTTGAGGATGCATCTTACCATATTTTTACCTCAAAAGAAAAATTGTTACAACTTTATGAGAATGCCATGCAATGCATATCTTTAGCCTAACACATTAGAACCTTATATCGATATAAAGATTACATGAAACTTTATGAAATTTTCATTAACCCATTAATGTAATTAGTTCCCTAATATCATTTAGGCAGGCCTTTTAAGGCCTGTGGTCATTGGAGGTCCTCCTAATTAGGCTCAACACTCACATGAATATCCTTGCCATGATCCTTTGTTGGGACTGATTAAGCCCATTAAGGCTTGTGAAGACACTGTTGTGGTTTGTTTATAGTATTTTTAAGATATAGGTCGTTAACAAATTTTATATTTTGATATTAGTTTCTAATAAACTGTTATTTGAATATTAGTTCCCTAACAATATGCAACTCATTTGTTAAGAGTCCCTAACAAATTGTTATTTGGATATTAGCCCCTAAGGGTCTCTACGGTTAATAATATGAGGCCCACTTGTTAAGAGTTCCCATTAAAATTAAAATAGAGTTTAAAAACAAATTCGTAATAAATTTTATATTTTAATATTAGTTTCTAAGTTATTTCAAAATAATAATTTCTCACTCATTTAGCTCGACAGAGCATCCAGACATGAGACTCGAAAAGTCATGCTCTAGGATTGAGTGACATCCATAGAAAACCAAGACATAATGTTGATGGGAGGGCACTTTTGTCTAGTATTTAATTTTAGTTAATTTTATCGAAATGTCGCTAGCATTTGAAATGAATTTTAACCAAAAGAACTTTTTACAAGTGAGTCTGATATTGTTAGAGACTAATATTCAAATAATAATTTGTTAGAAACTACTAAGAATCCTCTTAAATCTTTTGTTTTTTTTTAGGCGGGCCCGCCCCAAAAAAAAACTGTTGTTTGGTCAGCTAAAAAAAAGGTAAAGTGTCTTAATTATCAACAATCAAACATAATAGGCGACCTCAATAAAGCTTGATTGTGAAGCTTTGGATACTTTTCCTTGGTGGAAAAAAGAAACACCACGAACTCTTGTTTTTTTTTGGGAGATTTTCTTTCACACCAGTTTTCTTCCAAACAAGCTGTTCTCCCAGTGGCCACAACGGGTGTGAGCTTCAAGCTCCCTGCTGTGTGGTCCCAGATTCGAAGCCGCCTGCAGACATATTCATATAATTATTCTGACTCTCTTTAAGTCGTGGTTGACTAGAGCAAAAAAAAAAGTTATTCTCTTTACTAAATGTTTTTATTGAAAAGTGTATATTCAAACACTTGGAACTTCAAGGAATTTCTTCTCACCTTTAATGATGAAAGAGTCTTGTGTTATTCTTATTGAAGAAGAGCTTTTAGTTGTTGCGAGGAAACTAAAGTTGGGGAGTTTCAGGCATCTCCACGAGGGAATCTTGGTTAACTCTCGACCACTTGTCGGCTTCACATTAGACTCTACTTTTCCGTGGGCCTCAACCTGAACTCTGATATCATTGTTGGGGAGATACATGAGCCTCCACGGAGGAATACGATGAGCCTTAAATAAAGTCTGAGAACCATTATGATTCTAAACCTTAAGCTACCGTGAATACGATAAGCCTTAAATAAAGTCTGAGAACCATTATGATTTTAAACCTTAAGCTAAAAGGTAAAGACCCCACTTTTTATTTAAATCTATAACTTTTTTAAAAAAATATTATTCACTTTCAAATGTGGAACCATTTTCACACATGAATAGTAACGATCTCTCCTTTTATATGTAAATATATCTCAATTATTCATGTATCTCGGTTGTTCCAGGAAACTCATCTGCTGCCTACAACCATTCATGGATCCTGACTGTCCATTCATAGATCCCTGCATTCTTGATTACTATCATTCACAAATCTTCACTATCCATTTATGGACACTTACATTCCCGATTACAACCGTTCACGGACCTCGACCGTCCATGAAAAACTTATTAATGGTTACACCGACCTTGGTCTCAACAACTGGCAGCAGCAACTGGCTAAACATCCAGGAATCTAGGACTGGGGGAACCTGTAAGTACACCTAGAGGGGGGTGAATAGGTGTACCACTAATCTAATGAACTAAATGCGGAAATTAAAACTAATTTGCAACTACACTTAGTACAACCAACGAGTGTAGCCGAATTTCCCGTGAAGGGCTCTGGACTAACTCCTCTTGATTCTTCTGAATAAGAGTTGAGGTGCTATATGAAGCTCTCGTGGTTAAGTACAAACACAAGCCAAGCATATAAAGATGATACAAGCAATATGAATGATGCAAGGCACAACACAAGCAAATAATATATGATGCTATGAATGATGCACAACACAAATAAAGAGAGAGGGTTAAGAGACAATGGATCAAACGCAAACACAAAGATATGTTCCGAGGTTCGAGCCCCTAGCTCTACGTCCCCGCCTTCACCGAGAAGGATTTCCAATCCACTAACTCGTCCACCTAGGACTCCCACCAAGGGAACCTCCACCGAGGAGGATTTGTACAACAACCGGGAGTACCGAACTCCTCTCTCAACCAACAACCTCCACCGAGGCAATACAAACACAATCCACCTCTGCCGAAGAGGGATACAAGCCAACTCTAACTCTACCTCACCAAGAGGGAGTAAACAACAATCTCAACCTCTATCAAAGAGGGAGCAAACACCAACCTAAATCAACCTCTACCAAAGAGGGATATCACAATAGAATAGGGTTTACAACTTGGTGGTATATCTCAACCACAAACCAATTCCTTTTCCCACAAACAAATGATCCTAATAGAATAGGATAGGAGATATAGCTCAAGTGGAAAAACAAGTGTTTTGATCAAAGAAATTCTCTTGGGAAAATACCAAAATAGATATAGAAGTTTAGATCAAAAACTAATTCCCAAAACCCTAATTTCTTTGAAATAAACAAAACACTTTTAAAACAAATAAGATGGATCTTTTGAAGCACTAAAACACTTTTGAAAACTTGCTGGAAAACACAAGAGAGTAGGAATTTTTCTTGCTAAAAATCTTATGCAAAATCCCAAAGGAATGGGGTTTATATACCCCCAATCTAAAAACTAGCCGTTGGGACTGTTTGTCAGTCCTGGCGGCTGGCGGTCGACCGGCCGGTCGACCGCCAACGGTCATATTTTTGACCGTTGAAAGAAACCAGTCGACCGCCCGGTCGATCGCCCAAAAACAGAGAGCAAAGCTCTCTGGCCCGGTCGACCGGCCCAAGTGCCTGGCCAACGTGCACAAGCTTGTGCACGTCGGTCGACCGCCCGGTCGACCGACTCTGGGGTCCGGTCGACCGGTCGGTCGACCGCCAGAGCCTGGCAGGCTGGGTTCTGGGTCAGAAAATTAGGTTTAAAATAAATCTAATAAATCCCATAAAACTTCTAAAAATCCACAAAAATAGTTTCTAACATAGTATATGTTATATAAACATGTGATAAAATTTCAACACAATTATCAAACATTTTGAACCATTTTTGTGTTATGGAAAAATTACCAAAAACTAAAACCCGTATTTTTCCAAACTTTGATTTTTCAAATAAACTTTGTCCAACACTTATCCAAATACAAAAACATGATACTTAAACATTATAAAGCATGTTGCATATGGACATAGGTCCAATATACATTAAACATATACATATCATAATTTTTGTCTTTAATTACCAAAATATGTTTTGTTAAAAATACAAAACACCAAACCACATGAATAGGTAAGTCAAAATAAGTTTGTCTAGGAAGTTAAGCATGCATGTATATAGAACACATCTAATATACATTTAAAACTAAGTAAACTTGTTTTGAATCTATCTATTAATGAAAGCCAATATCGGTTAAACCAAAAACCGAAAAACCAATATCCAAAACATGAAACGTGTGTGTATTGTGAACTTGAGCATATCACACTATCTAATCTTTACACATGGATCTAAAACACAAACTAAAAACTATGGTACCGAAGTCTTCTTGTAGAGCGCCGTCCCCAAGCCGACTCGATCCAAACCTCGATCCACCGAGCTTGACTCCAACGAGTGCTATATATGATCTTGATGCTCGGGCTCTGGAATCATCATGTGAAAGCTTCCAAACTCCTCGTTGAAGCTAATCACCAACTAATATCTTGGTTAATGATCTGAAACTAAACATCACAAGATAATTAGTAAACATAACTACATGAGTTAATCATCATCAAAACTAGAGTGGAAGGTCTCTGGCCAACAGAACCATCCCAAAAGAGTAGCTTTCTAGGTGGAGTTGCCCAAATCCTTATATACTCAAGACCATTCCCATTTGTCCGACCCAAATCCCAACAATCCCCCTCGAACAAAGAGTCTCTCTGCAAGCTCAACTATCTTCACATCGGAAGATCAAATGCTCTATTGAGATACATTTTTTTCTGCGTGATATCAGAGCTTCCCAGTAGTGTTATGCACACCACTGTCAAATTCTCGATAGCCCAACTAGCTTTACAGGGGGCCCCTGTGTCTTTTTTTGCCATTGGGGTGATCAAGCTCATTGCGCCATTGGGGGATCTTACATCGTCGAACGTCACTCACACACACGACTAAGTTCGGGGCATGGCTCTCATACCAATTGAAGGACTTGGGCACCATCCTAAAAGACTAGCCTTTTAGGTGGAGTTGCCCAAATCTTTATATACCTAAGAGCATCCTCACGTCTAGCTGATTGGGACTCTTTGTTCGACCCAAATCCCAACATATCATTCGTAAAAGCTAGACCTTGGCTAACACCCAACTCACTTGTCACACTTTACATTAGACTTCACTCTCTGTGGGCTACAACTTAGGTTCTGATACCGCTGTTGGGGAGTTGCACGAGCTTCCACGAGGAAACCTTTGTCAGATCCCCACTCACTTGTTGGACTTCACGTTGAACTTTACTCCCTCATGGACCACCGCTTGAGTTCTGATATCACTGTTGGAGAGTTACACAAGCCTTTACGGGAGAATAATTCATCACTTTTTCATTTACTTTTCATTATAAAATTATGTTCACACATAAATACCCAACAATTACGAAAGCATGCATTATTTTTTGAGTGAGAACGAATAAAAGCTAGCTATTCCATTGGAGAAAAAAAGAAGAAAAGAAGACACTTTACTATTGGGTCATGATACTTGAAGGAAAATGAGTGCACCCAAATAAGTAACTATCCCCATTTTTAAATCACCATTAATAATGTGACGGGCGACACTTTCCAAACTTCAAGATTTTCCAAAAGTAATTTGTTTTGTTAGCAAAATTCTTGACAAGAATGATTGCTTGAATTTGTACCTTGAATGTTGGATAGGACATTTGAGCATGATGATTGCATGAATGGGGTTGTGAATGGTTTGTAATAGTTTCATTAAGAGTTTAATTTATTGGGGTTCGTAATAGTTTCATTAACAAGTATCAAAGTATGCTCACCATTTTAATGAATAAGCAAAAAAAAAATAGTACAAGCATCTTTTTTGGCACAAAAAACAAAAGCCTCTTTACCCCACGGATAATTTACTATAGCAATACAACAAATACCATTATATAAGAGAGAAATGTAAATCAGGTGGCACAGAGGCAAATTCGTTCTATGTCGCACTCAAAAATCATATTTCCCGAATGAATTTTCAAGATCCGACCGTACATTATCATCTTCATATTCTAAGATATACACATATAAAAAATCAAGTGATTTGAAGTTCGTTTACTCATTGATCTAAACGTTCTATTTTGTTCTATTATTAAAAACCGTTAATGTTTGAACCCAAAAAAAATGTAGTAAACAAACTTCAAATCACTTGATTTTTTATATGTATATATCATAGAATATGAAGATGATAATGTGTGTTCGGATTTTGAAAATTCATTCGGAAAATATGATTTTTGAGTGCGACATAGGAGGAGTTGCCTCCTGTGTCAGCTGATTTACATTTCTCTCTATTTGAGAGAAATGTAAATCAGGTGGCACAGGAGGCAAATTCGTTCTATGTCGCACTCAAAAATCATATTTCCCGAATGAATTTTCAAGATCCGACCGTACATTATCATCTTCATATTCTAAGATATACACATATAAAAAATCAAGTGATTTGAAGTTCGTTTACTCATTGATCTAAACGTTCTATTTTGTTCTATTATTAAAAAACCGTTAATGTTTGAACCCAAAAAAAATGTAGTAAACAAACTTCAAATCACTTGATTTTTATATGTATATATCATAGAATATGAAGATGATAATGTGTGTTCGGATTTTGAAAATTCATTCGGAAAATATGATTTTTGAGTGCGACATAGGAGGAGTTGCCTCCTGTGTCAGCTGATTTACATTTCTCTCTATTTGAGAGAAATGTAAATCAGGTGGCACAGGAGGCAAATTCGTTCTATGTCGCACTCAAAAATCATATTTTCCGAATGAATTTTCAAGATCCGACCGTACATTATCATCTTCATATTCTAAGATATACACATATAAAAAATCAAGTGATTTGAAGTTCGTTTACTCATTGATCTAAACGTTCTATTTTGTTCTATTATTAAAAAACCGTTAATGTTTGAACCCAAAAAAAATGTAGTAAACAAACTTCAAATCACTTGATTTTTTATATGTATATATCATAGAATATGAAGATGATAATGTGTGTTCGGATTTTGAAAATTCATTCGGAAAATATGATTTTTGAGTGCGACATAGGAGGAGTTGCCTCCTGTGTCAGCTGATTTACATTTCTCTCTATTTGAGAGAAATGTAAATCAGGTGGCACAGGAGGCAAATTCGTTCTATGTCGCACTCAAAATCATATTTCCCAAATGAATTTTCAAGATCCGACCGTACATTATCATCTTCATATTCTAAGATATACACATATAAAAAATCAAGTGATTTGAAGTTCGTTTACACATAATGAGAGAACTTTTTTTCAGAAAATATCATATAAAAACCTCTTACCGATTTATTACTACTTAGTATACCGAGCATATGTGATGCATATTAAAAAACAATGAAATATAACTATATTTTTGTTCTTATTAGTTAATATTATCAAATAAGTATAATTATTTAATATAAACTGTTATGATATCTATTTTATAAAAAATATGATTTATTTAAGACTATAAGACAAGCATAAAATAGTAACAAAGTGAATGTTAAATTAATTTATTTAAATTTAAGCATGATATACAACTTGCTTAAAAGGAATGTAAAAATTTTAAAAAATTTTACAAGTTGATATTTATCATGTGCTTATCCAAAAAAAGCTAAGATGTAGAAAAGATAATTGATAAAAATATAATTCATATATTTTTTCAAAATATTAACATTCTATTATTAGTAACTATAATTTTTTTATGTAGATTTGGGAACTTTTTAGTTTTAGACAACATAACTCATTTATATTAAGTAGCGTGTTTTGTATTATTTTGTAAATGAGAAACTGATAACAATGCTAATGATTTTTTTGTAAAGTGAACATTTTTTCTTGGAACTTAATTGAACAGAAAAGCTTGTAATTAATTTTCTTAATTGAATTGTGGGTTCCTTAAAAATATTTCATTGAATAGAATAACGAACTTGATATCTCTATGTCATTTTATAATTTTTAATAATGATTTTGAATAAATTAGATTTATTTATTTCTTATCTAATAATAGGATGGAACTCTAATTGGTGAACAAATTGTTCAATAAAGATAAATAAAGGTATTTAATTTGAAAATTTTAGAAATGAGTTAGAGAGACAAGAGAAAGGTAAACTTTTTAGGATACAAGAGCAATAAAAATAAATATTTAGTTAATAAATTTTGAGAAAGAGATAGTAGTTGTATTCGGATAATATCAAATATAGAGAGAGTAATGAGTTAGCTAGATTTTTAAAAAGAGGATAAAAGTAACAGAAGATTTCTCTACAGCCCCCTATGGGAAGCCGTAATTAGAAAAAAATCTCAGATTCATAATTTAATTTGTTACAACCGCCTCTTTTTTTAAACCAAGGTCCACATGTCAAACATAGAAGCGTTTCTCAAGGTCGAAGACGCAAATCTCCAGCAGTAATCACTTTGAAAAAAATACACCACATCAAAAATGCAGACTGCTCCTATATAAAGGATTGTAATTATGATCACAATCATCAGAAGAAATGTCTTATTTCTGAGTCTTTATTAAACCTGCGATCATGATCTCAGTCCTCACAAAAATATCATGTTTCTGAGTCTTTATAGGACTGCGATCATGATCTCAATCCTCACAAAAATATCATGTTTCTGAGTTTTTATAGGACTTCGATCATGATTGCACTTCTCTTCATTAGGACTGCTACCATGATTGTAGTCCTCACAAAAATGCATTATTTTGAGTTTTTTTTAGAACTGCGATTCTTGATTGCAGTTCTCACAAAAATACAATTATTTTTTTGCCTATATTAGGACTAACAATGATCGCAGTTCTTACAAAATGACCTAATTTTTAATTAATAAAAGGAGTGTGTCATAGTCTTCTAATAAAAAACTTTAACCTTAGTCGTAGTCCTCAAGGAGGACTGCGATCATCAGTCGCAGTGCTCATATCAGCTTCGTCGTCACCAGCACACCCCCGTTCACTGAGATCGAATAATGTTCAACGCTTTTTGGATCTAAAAATCACATCGGTGACAAACATAAATAAAACTCATTGTGAGCACAAACAAATGAGATTTACAAAATGTTGACCTTAAAAAAATTTGGTCCATGTGCTTTGCTCCCTGAGCCTCCGGGGAGAGGTCCCTTCCACCCCCACGGCGACCTGACCGCGTAGGTCGATCCGTGAATTACTCTGCGTCAGGGTCAGTATTGAGGGAGAGCAACGTTGCGGGCGATGGAGAATGGTAAAGAGGAAATGAAAATAAATAAAGAAGTAGTGGTTGAGAGGAATCAATTTATACTAAAATGGATGAGGCTGTAGCGAATAAAAAAAGAGGGTGAGTTTTTTCTTACTTATGAAAGAAAGTAGGTGGCGGTATTAAATTTTTTTTAAATAAATAAAATTAAATATTTTATTTTGAGTGATTTTAGATGAGAGACGGTTAGTCTTTATATTATTTTTTTTAATTACTTCAATAGCCTTGTTTTAAAATTATAATTTTAAAGTTTTAAAATATAAATATAAAATTTCTAAAACAAGTAAAACTTATAGATGAAATCTGAAATCTTTTTGTCACATTCCTACTGATGATGCTTTTTATAATAATATAGATTAGCAACCAATGACTCATTTTTTTACAAAAAGCTTCCCATTGTAGGTTGTAATTAAATATCTTACATTAGTCTTATTATTTATTTTTTTGTAGGACTTATCACTAGTCATATTGTTCATTTGAACATTGTAGCTCTTGATGATGATGATTATGTTGAGGATTAATAAAGTAGATAATTCCATCTTCCTCTCTGAATGGCAGAAAAGCTTGATAGCAATTTCTTAATTAAACCATTTAGAATGTTCTCAAAAAAAATAGTTAAACCATTTAGAAGCATTCTAGAAAAAGATTAAAAAAATCGGCTCACGTAATAGACAATCTTTAAACTAGAAATTTTTAAAAAAAACATATGTCCTTATCAAGAATAATCCAATAAAGATAAACTTTCTACAAACAAGCAAATATGAGGACAAAAAATTACAACATTTTCTGTCTATAATGATACGAATAATACTAATGTGATTGTAAATTGCTGATTACTATCTTTCGCTCTTATGAGTGTGTTTGGATTCATGGAAGTGGGAGAAAATGGGAAGAGAGAAAACTCTTTTTTTTTTTTTTTTTTGTTTGTTTTGAGCCGAAAATATGAAATGAGAAAACCTCTTTTTCTTTTTTTCTTTTTTCTTTTTTCTTTTTCACCTCACTTTTATATTACCATTTTCTCACTTTGAGTGTGTTACAGTTAATTTGTGATCATGTATATCTCATTTGTAATAAGTTATAACTTAATATATTAAATTTTGATGTCACATAAATCTCACTTACACTCCAATTTCAGCTCAAAAACATCACTTCAGAAATAATATTTAATCTAATATTATTTGTGGGTCAATTTTATGATCAACTTTTTCACTTCCACATTACTAACAAATATCGAAAAACACAACATATTTTCTTACACTTCTACATTACAACCAAACACCGAAAAACTTATTTTCATAAATCTCAATTTCTCACTCCCACTTTGACATTTCTCACTCCCACTTCCTATTTTCATGATTCCAAAATGACATATTACAATTGGATTATATTGTATTTATAAATATAATAGCTTCACTATAAATACCAAACCACTATCTTCTGTTTGACTGTTTTTGATAGGGTCTTCATTGCGAGTGACTTGTAGTCACTGTCGGATTCCTATGTCATTATCAGATAAATAAATAATTGTCAACTATTTACAACAAATTTAGCATTATCTTAATATTTAAATCATTTATGAGTAGACTTGTAGGTAAACAAGTTTTCTTCTTCCACGTATATTCTATAAAATATTTTATCATAAATAAAATGATATGATATAAATACACTATAATATACAATCAAGCAAGACATAAGAAATTCATAGAAATACTCTATAATATAATATAAATAACTCTATTATACGCAACCAAATTAGTTGTAGTTTCAAGTACAATAATTGAGGTATAATAAAAAAAATAAAAGAGTATATCACATTAGTTTTTTCTTTTCTATAATTTCTATACAAGTACAGCGTCAACATACATTAAATCAAACAACTATTTTTTTATTCCCTGTAGTTAGAATTACAACTAGACGTTGTCAAACCAATCATATCACCAGAATTTTAACTACAGATATAAAATTTATATATAGTGAGAACTATAATGTAATTTTAGCTATATCGAAACAAATAGCCCCTAAGTTTGTCATATGTAATAATATCAACAACAACATTAATACAAATAAATAATATTTACATCTTTTCACGTCTGTCTTTGGGTCTCTCACTCTGACCATGTATCTAACTTTATCTTCTGTTTTCTCCCTGAGAGAGCCCAACAAGCAAATATCGCCACTGGAGAGACTCGAACCGGTGACTTTTAGGGAGCAAATCTAGAACCTGACCAACCTTGATGTTTTTTCTTTTCAAGAGAAACCATATATGCAAAAATCAGAAAAAGAAAAGAAAAAAAATAAAATGATGAAAAGCATGAAGTTTTCTTCAAGGACAATATCCCTAAAATATGTCACTAATAGCAAATGTGAAGAACTAGAAGATGCTCTAAAAATCTAAAAACTAATAGCAACTGTCATAGAAATAATTGTTCATTACATACTAAGTGTTTTCTTAGGTCTTATTTAATATTTACATATCTCAGGCCTGGCTCCATGATTAAGTGAGAGATTAGATTACGAGAGATATTAACAAAAAGTGAAGGCCTTTTTTTCAAAAAAAATATTACAAATTCAAGTAAAGAAAATTAGTCTTCTTGAGTAAATGACACCGTTGCTAACAACGCCCTCTCTGCGCGGTAAGCTCACCGCCCTCGGTTCCGGATCCGCGTTCAGATCCAACTCCAACCCCCTTACTGTTACCTCCTCCGCCTCCTTATCCTCACCGCTCACCTCCTTCCCCTGTCCTCCTCCGTTGCCTTTGACGGCGGCGGAAGTGCCCCCGTCGAAGTCCTCCCACACAAAAGCCGGCCTCCACCGGAACCGCTCCGCCTCCGTCCTCCTGGCGGCGTCCCCGACGGCGATGCACCCCGACGCCCCGCGCACCCGCTGCAGGATCGCGTAGAACTCCTCCACCTCTGCGTCGTTAACCGCCGCCGCCGCCGCCGCGTCCCGGCGGTCTCGATCGCGATCGCCCTCCTTCCTCCCTTTCTCCTCGCCGCTGCCTCTCCGCAGCCTCCGCTGGTCGCCGCCGTTACGGCTGTCGTCCGCTGCCGCCCGCTTCCGCCTCGAGGATTCCATTGGGTTAACGGTGGGTTACGGCGGGTTAACGGCGGTCTCTTTTTCTTGTGATTTTTGGTTTCTCTCTCTTCGTGTGAATGCAAGCGGCGAGGCGGTTTCTCTTTTGGAGTTGGTTTCTTCTTATATTGAAGATATTAAATTTCAGAATAATTTTCTATGAGATTTTTGCTGGAAAGTCATCGACTTTTGCAGATTTTGCGTAATAGAGCACATGCCATTATGTGTTGAAGTGGAACATTTTTATGGGAAAATAGGTGATTTGTGCTACTAATTAGAGGAGTTAATTAAATTATTGAAATTCAATTATAGAAATAACGAGCAAATGCTTGAATAATTTTTCCTCACAATTTAATAATTGTAGCATAATTAGTTTTGATCTTATTGTAAAGGTACAATTATAGTTCAATACTTAGAATGTAAAACAATAAATGAAGTTGACTTGTAGCTCAGTTAAACTAGTTCAACTATGACGGCCTAAGGAATAAAGGGGATTAATTGCAACTTCATAGAAGTCATGTCGCATTTAGATTAGCTACAACATGAGTTTTTATAGTTTTGAAGTCTAGGGTAAACTTTGATTCAAAAAACAAAGAAGAAGAAGAGGAGGGGGAGGTAGTCTAGGGTAATAGGATGTTGATTAAATGGTTTACACTTAATAAATATAAAATTGAGACTTTCAAATTCTCCAAGTATGAGCAATTAAACCGTACATCAGGGAGTTGCGTGCATAAAACCCCCTCCGGCGGGGGAACACCGAAGGACGCGTGTCTTCATTCTATTCCTTGTGAGTCGCTGTTTGCTGTTCTTTAGTAAACACAAGGTCTGCCCACTGGCGAGAAAATTCGTCCTCAAAAGCGACGGGGACGTACACACCGCCGCTGCTGGCCCAGTCGGTGACGGAGGCGGTGCGGTTAGCGAAACTCCTACGCGTCGCTGTTTGTCTTCGCTGACGTCACCCCCACGGCGACGTGTGGGAAACGTCAGCAGCCGACGAGAGGTGGGGCGGGGAGAAGACCAGTGACAGCCCGGGTCGTGGTCGCCTTTAAAAAAAAAAAAAAAAACCCTCAAACAAACCGTACCCGCATGCAAGTAGTGGGATGTGGGTGCGGAGACGTCAACGATCACATGGTCCAACCCGCAAAAGAGCAGACCCGAACTCATGACCATAATAAAACTAATATGTTTTGGTCATCCTAAAAAACATAATTGACGTACATATGAGTCCCCCACTTGCCCTAAGAATATGTTGTAATTGTTTATAAAGGGTTTTTGCTACTCAGATCTTGGATTCAGAGAGAAATGTGTGTATCAATGTTAGAAATCAAAATTTTCATGACCACAATATACTTGAATCAACTAGTTAATAGATGCTATTCACATATAATAATTAATTTTAAGAAAATATAAAACATGAGTTACAGATATACTTTATGTAAGGCGAGAACGGGCCCGAATCGGACTGCTTACCCGCCCAGGTCACCCAGGCCTAGTCCGGCCCGAGCCCGCCCCCATATATAGAGCGTGCCCGGGTTTGGAAAAGTAGGCCAACGACACGGCCCAGTCTGGTCGGACCCATGCCCGGGTCGGACCCAAGGCGAGCCGGGACAAAACCAATAACTATTTCTATAGCTATTGTGCGGTTTCGGGGGGTTGCAAAAAATTAGCATTTTATGAGTTAACTAAAACTACTAAACTGTTTTCTGAATATCGAGATGATTTTTTTGTTCAAGATATTATTACTCTTGGGAAAAAATTTCAATAAGTAATTTAAAATTTTGTTTACTATATTTTATTTTGTTACTATTATGAATCTTCGTATTTAATTTGAAGGAGGTAAATACTTACTTGATTTTTTTTGTGAAAAATGAATTATTCTGATTCTATCCTAGTATGAATAGATATTGAGAATTCTATAAATAATTTGTTTGATTTTATAAAGCCCAACTTGAAAATAAATAATCATCTCATCCTACAACTTATTTAGTCTTAAAAGTTCTTTTATCTAGTATATTATCTACGTCGAAAAAATTAAGAAGCTCAGATTCACTGAATGAACTTTATTATTATTCAACTCGTGTTGTAACTCCTGAGATTAATGTAGACTCAGAAATTGAAATTTTGCTATTTTGATCTGTGAAAATCACAGATTTCAACATCATGTGCTTTTCATCATGACGTGTGATTTACTAACCCTCACTCCTCTACAATAACTTCTAAATCTGCTTTTAGTAAAGCTAAATGAGTGCTAACTGATATGAGAAATCGCCTGACATCAGAAGTCATCGAGATGAGCATCAGTGAGGACTGGCTGGATGTGAAGATGGGAAACCAAAAGAAATCAGTAGAAGAAATCTTTGAAGACTTTTTAGAAGATGATTGAAGAAATGAAGATCTTTTATATTTTAATTGTATCAATGTATACTTCATTGTATTTTATTAATTTATACTTCAATTTTAATATATATATATAT
The DNA here is from genome assembly GCA_038442645.1 of Agave tequilana. Lineage (NCBI taxonomy): Eukaryota > Viridiplantae > Streptophyta > Magnoliopsida > Asparagales > Asparagaceae > Agave > Agave tequilana. The sequence goes on along the minus strand of JAVJIF010000396.1, from coordinate 8,259 downwards.
ATATATATAGAGAGAGAGAGAGAGAGAGAGAGAGGAGAGAGAGAGAGAGAGAGAGAGAGAGACACTTCATTTGTATTTGTATCAATTTATCTAAATTATTGGATTGTTAATAAAAAAAATTACATTTGCATTTTACATCTTGTAGCAATTTTGTAAAAATTTGTGGAATTTTTGGTAATTTTTTATTGATTTCTTTGGAAATTTTAACATTTTTTTTACTAATATACATATAAAAAGGATTTTTAGTATTTAAAAAAAATGAAATACTCAGGCTGACCCGGCCCTGCCTGGGCGAGACCCTGGGCCGTGCCAGAGTCCCTCATAGGGGTACCGGGCCTAGGCCACCCGGAAATTGCGGGCGGGCGCGAGCTTGACCCTGCCCGGTCCTTGACCTACCTGATACGAGTCGCACCGGGCCAAACCCGGCCCATTTTGCACCCCTGATCTCATGCCATGTTCAATCGTATAAAATGGTGATATGCCCAAATCCTTAAAGAGGATGCCCAAACTTCTAAAGGGAGATGTCAATGTCTTTCTTCCTACTCCATACCTTTTTTACCTTTGCTTGATGGAAGAAAACCAAATGACAATTACATCTAATAAAAAAAAAAAAAAAAACCCGCATATGTGTTGGCAAAATTCTCTTTCCGTTCTTATGGCCAATACCTAACAGTGGGCAAGAAGACAAATTATCTCTGCCCTTTTCTTTTTCTTCTTTCTGCTCTGTCTGATTCTCTCCTTGCATAAATAAAGTTAAAACGGATGCATACATTTTTTTTTTTAGGTTTCTAATTTTTGTATACAAACCCTGCATTATTTGTTTTTATAGAGTTTATTTCGTCCCTATTGATGATACTTCTAAAACAAGGTTTTCTAATGGGAAACAGTCCCATGGTTAGCATAAGTGATAACTTGGTTTGATCATTGAGGTTGATTTTCTCACATGAGAAAGAACCAAACCACTCATTCAGAGAATAGCTCTTAAGTCGGATAAATAGATTCGTAGTATTCTGCAGAACTTCAATCGTCCGACGACTGGCCTCCGCTATCCCCTTTCCGACTTTCCTGACCCGCCCTGTTTACTTTACTACTCGAAAGAATCCCGCAAACAAAGAAGAGGAAGAACTGCTGCTATAAGTGGCAGTTTCATGTAAAGAGATTAAACCAATTTTGCTTCTCTCTCTCTCTCTGAATTTTCTCAACAAGTGCTCTATGAATTTTCTCAGCAAGTGTTTGGAAAATGAAAAATTCAGTTGGGATTAGAAAAATAAATAATTTTATGAAGCATAAATAATTTTTTTAAATAATAGCTCATTGGGATTAGAAAAACTACAGTTGGCTATCAAAAGCGTATGAAGGGGCTGATTGTTTCGCCGTGACCGGCGTAAAAGTCTGAAATTCGTAAATGACTTACAACTTAATTATAACTATGACATTTGTTTAGACCGTAATTCGTAAAAGACTTATGTAACTCAACTATCACTCATTTGCAACCCAATTACCACTCGCTCACAGCCCAGTTACAGTTAATTTTGTGATCATGCAAATTTGTATTATTTTTTAATGTTAATATTAATTTTTTTTAATATTTAACATTTTTAACATTTTTTGTAATATTAAAACTTTTTAAGTCACCAAATAGTTAATTTTGTAGTCCACTTTTTCACTTACGACTTACACATTACGACAACCAAACACCGTAAAATACAATACACTATCTCACTTACAACTTTATATTACTAATCAAACACCGTAAAACTTACATGTGTATACTCATTTACAACTGTAAAAGATTTTACCAATTACGACTTGCGAATTACGGCCAATTACGACAACCAAACATACCCCAAATAGTTGATTATGGCTTGTTTGTTTTTCGAAAGAGAGAAGAAGGGGAAGAGAGAAAAGAAAGAGCGGCTGAAGAGGTGAAGAGATTATTCCCCTCTTCGGCTCTTGATGTTTGATTGGGAAAGAAAGAAATAGGGAAGAGAGGAGAAAAAAAGAAAAAGAAAAAGAAAAAAATCTCACCGTCGGTTCTCTCTCTTCTCTCCCCTATCTTTATCTCATCTTGATCATCGAGTTCCGCTGCTTCTTCCGGCAATTTTTAATGAGAAGAGATTCTTTTCCTCTTTTGTCATTTCGGACACCAGCTAGAGGAAGAGATCTCTCTTCCTCCAGCAAACAAAAAAGGGGAAGAGAAGAAGAACCCTCTCTTCCTCCCTCTTTCTCTCAAATGTTGCAAAACAAACAGGCCCTTAATGGAAGCCAAATTTCCGCATAAGAATCTAAAATAAACAATGTATATAAAATCTCTAGAAAAATGAATTTTTCTTATAAGGCCAGCAAAATCTTAGACATGAGCTTGTCAAATTTAGGGACAACAAGATCCCTAAATTTAATAACCATACAAAATGACATGTTATTTTCAATCATGTTTAGTAAATAAAAACCAAAGAAAAAGAGCCTGAAATTTTTGACACAAGAGCTACATGAAAGGTGAAAATTTTAGTGGCATGAGTTGGTTCCAAGTCTTGGTCGATCAACGAGGCGAACTCTTTGATGCCTTGCTTGCTTGTTGGCACAATAATGCAAGGGGTCAACATCCTTCAACAAACTTTGCCCACTGTCTGCTTTTGATTTGAAGCAATAGATGATACCTTAGATTTCAAGCAGTTATTCTCGTGGGGGACAAATAGACCCAATTTTTTAAAGGGGACAGTGACATGTTTAGGGCTTCTTACACTTGGAGATGCGACTTGAATTTTCATTTTGTTTTAGTATTATTTGTTTAATTTTCCTCTAGTTTTTTCTTTTTTCCTCTGTTTGAATGATTAAAATTATCGACTTGAACTGTCTTTTAATTTTAATGCAAATGAGGTGATCCAAATTCACTCGAATGCGTTGCGTATATATGAAATAATTTCTAGACTAGATTCAATCTAAAACTATTTGTTTCCCAAATGGTCATACATTGGATCCAACATATTTTCCAATTTGACCGGGGTCAGGATCTCATTAATATAAACTTGGTCCTAACACATATAATAATATACTATATATTTTTTGCCATTTACTTACAGGGTGTTAAAACTCATCCATTTTTGTTAAATTTGCCCTCTCTAAATTATCATAGAATCAGAGTCATTTCTCTGTTGACCATCTGTGCTGGACCATGCTCATATAGTTGTGCCTAGCGCTACGTCATCTCTTCATCTTCCGCTATTGTTGGTCTTGACGGCATCTTACTACGGCGCCGTACTCGGCGTTGCCTCCATAGCCGTCTTTGGTCCTCACCCTCCAGCGAGGAGGCTTCCTCTTCTGAGAGCTCTCCAACGATGAATTCATCATTCTCGTCGTCGATAAGAGACGATCAATGAGTGATGACTTCACCATTCCCACCGTTGACGAGCGATGACTTCCCTTCCTTGTCGTCGACGAGAGATGATCGACGAGTGATGACTTCACCATTCTCGTCGTCGATGAGAGATGATCGGCGAACGTATCTCCAAACTCTCGATATTTAACCACCGTGAGTTTGAGTGGGTGTTAAGAGATATATGATGCATGTGATATATTGTATCTAGATATATGTATAGACATGTGATATATTGTATTTTGACATGTATACTTTCCTTTATTTCATTCTCCACTTCTATATAAATTAATGTAATTACTTTATAAATAATATACTAAAAAATTTTCTTCTCTAAGTTATCAAACATCAAGAATATAATATTAAATGGGTACAATAACATCTTACATCTGTTAGCATTTCAGTATAACTTTTAGATGAGAAATAATTATTGGATAAATTACATAAGGAGAATATTTTTTAGGAAAATAAAATGTAGTCACAAGAGATTCCGATTTTATCAGACATTCTAACAATTTTCAATGTGTAAATAATGAGGTAAAGTTTATGTCTCTCTCTCTTCTCTTCCTTTCGTTCTCGCTCCTGTTGAACTCCTCCATGAAAGTAAAGCGGTGACAAGAAATGAGGGAAGAAAAAATTTTATTCACCGTATTTTCGTTACAGTCGTCACCAAGCCCATCTGGTCCATTAATCCGTGGGCCACCGAGTGGGCCCCAGTGGTCTCACCCGGCTGAATGTCTCCCAAAGTACGGTGATGCCTGTGAACGAGAGAGGCGGCGACCAAATGAAACTAAGAATGTGGCACACAAGTAGCATAAGTTAGTTGGTTTCTAATAGATCTGCAAGTATAAGCCACAAATATTCATTTTCTGTTCATTTTTTTCTTCGAAAGCAAAAAAAATATGCGGCCCGTTTTCGTTACGATTCATATGTCTTATCAACTCTCATTAAATGAGTACAATAACATATTATATCCATTACCAATAGTCATCAGAAATATTGTATTTTATCAAACAGTTTATTCTAACAATTTTCAGTGTAATCGTGAGATAAAGTTCATCTCTCAAAGTAGCATAAGTTAATTACTTTCTAATAGATTTCCTGCATTGCTCAACATGTAAGTACAAATAGCCTCCACGAAATTAAATTGTCATACACTCTCAATACAAGTCACCAATATATTTTTTTTGTTCATTTCACTTCCAAAGAACAAAATAGATATATATAAAGCCACAGATATTAACAAAAGCCTAAACCTAACGAGAGCTTGTATTACTCAAATTCGCTTCCCAATTTGATGCAAAGAACCAAATCTTGAATTAAAGTGAGAAAGACACATAATCAGATAAATATGTTAATATAAAAAAATTTGAAGTCTGAAATTAAATTTTAGAATGCTCCCCCTCCGTCTCCCTCTGTTAAATTTTACGCCCTCCTCTGTTGATTTTTTTGAGAAGACGGCATAAAGTTTTATTTGAGGAAGAGGACGGCTCAAAAATAATTATTTTATTCATTTTTTTCTAAACTATAAAATTCTCTCACTTCTGCTTGTCTTTAAAAAAAAAATTCCTTTGTTATAAAATATTACTATGCCTCTACTTTTATAGGCAAAGCAATACAAATAAAACTCAAATCAAACTCTTATTCCTTATCAAATAACTTGCTTTATTAAAAGTAAATAAGAAACTCATAAATTTATTCTAATACAATTATGACTCTAAGACTAAAATTTTGGAACTCCAAAAATTCTAAACTAACTCAACTTTGACTTTCCTATTTTCATGAGCTTTGAATTATAATTTCCAACAGGCTCACTTAATTCAGATCCTTCATAAATACTTGATTCTTTTGATTTTCATGGCAGTTGGACTCCTCTTTTTTGTGTGTTGGTAATCTTTTGATTGCCGCTCCTCGAACTGAACTTTTGTTTGAAAGTATTTTGTCTTCTCTTTATTTGTGGCTGAATCTTTACTTCACTTTCTTTTCATTTTCTTTTGAGTTTCATGTAATGGTAGAATCCACTTGCATTAACTTTATTTTTGTAATTGCACTTCAAATCGATAGATTTTTTTTTCTTTTTGAAGAATTAACCAATTTTAAATTTGGTTCTTCTTGATGACTTTCTTCGTTTCTAGTTTTTTAGACTTTTTTCATCATTTTTTTTAAAAAAACAAGAAGACTCTACAGAAATACAAGTAAAATTACGTGATTAGACGTTGAAAGTATTCATGCTGGATTTAGAAAATAAAATCCGAAACATCTTATTGTTTATCACTATCACTGAAATTACCAACTCTTTGATTATTTTTTTTACAGATCATGTACTTGTCATCGTCGAATATAGCATAATATCTTCTTTTCATCAATTGGTCCACAATGATAAGATTTTTTTTTTGTCAACCCTGGCATGTATGTCACATCATCAATGTGCTCTTTCACTCTTTTTTTTCAGTGGTAACTTTTTCCCCCCCCCTAAACACTTGGAGTTGTTTACTGTACATTAGACTTGTTCAGCTTCTTCTAATTCTACGAACTTGTTTTTGTCACCTAACATGTGATTACTACAACCACTTTTCAAATGCCATAAAATGTTCTCGTTTTCTACGTGAGTGAAAGAAGTAAAAGCTCACTGGAATTTTCTTCTTTTTCGAACTACTTGTTTGAAAAGTTTACTTGATCTTAATTTTTTAACCAACATCTTTTATATGTTTAAATTTTTTATAATTAGTGCATTGTGGAACGTCGTTATTTTTCTGCCAATAATATTTTTCAATATGACTAATTTTCTTACAGCAAAAACACTCGCGACTTTCCCGTCTTCCTTGTTCCTTTTCGTAAAAGATTAACTTTCATATTGTTTCTTGTAATATCTTTTATCAAAATGCTATTGATTCAATTTTTAAGTCTGTTCTTGACTGAAAAATTTGCTTAACTAGATTTATCTTGGATCTATTTATCCTCTCTTCATGTGTTATAAAGAACTCATTAACTGATTAAATGTCAACTTATTTAAATCTCTAGCCTTTTCAATTACCCTGACAATAATATTAAATTTTGGATTTAGATTTTTAAGACTTTCAACTACCTTTTCTTTCTTCAAATCTTCACCAAATGCTCTTATTGGATTAACTATTGTTGTACACTTGAGTGAAATTTTTTAGCTGACTCAAAATTTTATCGATAATTTTCAAAATCATGATGAATGTTTTGAAATTTCAAAGTAAATACCATATGATCCCTCAAATTCAACTCACATGTTTCTCATGTTTTATTGCCTTCCTGGTTTCCATAATTCTTGGAAATAACATCTCGTCCAACACTTGATGTAAATATGCGCCTTCACATCTTTCTTTTGATTATCAATTAACTTCATCTTTTGTGTATGTGTAGTATCTAAAACTTGAGCATTATATTCGCCATGCTCTTTTTATACAAATGTCATTTGAATCTAGAAATTAATTGAGTAGAATTGATATTGTTGAAACCTTTCATTACTATCTTTTTTTTTTTTTTTTTTGTCACCTTCTTTTTACGCAGCAAACGCGAACCAAGTTAGATACAGTTGTTGATTTTTGGAGAAAGACATGAGATTTTTTTTTTTTTTTTTTGGGGGGCTCAAAAAAATTTTATTCAAACTTTTCCCAACAACAATTTCTCTCACTTTTATTTCTCTCAATTTTTTTCTTCGTTACAAAATATTGACTATGCCTTTTATTTTATAGGAAAAAATATAAATCCAACTCAAAATCAAACTCTTATTTCTCATCCAGTACTTATTTTGTTAAAGAAAAAAGAAACTCAGAAACTAATCTTAAAAAAATTATGACTCTAAAAATAAATTTTAAAATTTTTAGAAACCATAACCAACTCAAACTTTGACTTTCCTATTTTCATGAGGACTTGTATTATGATTTCTAGCAACAGTTTCATTTTCCCCGATGCTTGACCTTGAAAGGGAGCTCGTCCACATGTGTTCATATGTTCTTGCAGACCAGGTAGCAGACACATGGTTTGCTCAAATTGGGATCCGAGTAGAGATGACTCGTGGTATTGTAGTGGTCAATACTGATCTGCACCAGGATCAAGATATTTGTCGCATCTCATTAAAATTCATGAAGACAAATAACATGGTACGTCAAGCAGAGCTTCTCCTAAGAGCATCGCCCAACATTTTTGAAGAAATTCCTCCTTCCGAGGAATTAATGGCTCGAGGACACCCATCCTTCCGAGGAATCCACTGCCCGAGTACGTTCCTCGTTTTGAGAGCGGCATCACTCCTAGATCAATCATTCTTATCCCGAGTAAGACGACCACAGCAACCGGTCCCTCGTATCGGCTACATTCATAGAGCATGTTACGCCGCTAGGTTATCTCACGTTTCAATCGTTGCAAGAACTCCTACTTCAGTGCAGACTGTTACAGAAAGTAGCAGAAATCACTCTCGCAACCAACGACAACATAACAGGTCATTATGAAGAATCATAATGTGCAGATCATGTGGTTTTGGAATCCGCATGACTCACACTGTCATTGAGGACTCCCAGGTATATTATACACTGGGAGATCGGCAAAAGCAAGAGGCCAAGACTTCCCACGAAAGCTGATGCCACCAACACTTCTCCATAATATTAGCTACCAGAAAGAAGGAAAAAAAAATATCAGACCCTAAAGATTTAGCGAATCCTCTTCCTCAAACCACTGTCCCATTGTAATATGACACTATCACATAGTTGTATCTTTACATAATTCATCATAACCACTTGAAAACATGAATCATTTCCCTTCTCCATGTGATTTTATCAAATTGGTTTCCCACATAAAATTATGTGTTTTTTCATTGCTTTATTATTCTCTCTTATAAATCTTATTACAATTGAGTGTAGATA